>CM035409.1:130746537-130804037 GCA_020310875.1 Ceratopteris richardii
ATGAGTGTATCTCCTAAAGCATCTCTATTACATATTGCTGAAGCACTACTACTACCACTCTATCTTTGATCTCATTTGGGACTTCTTTGCAAGCAAGAACACCATACCCAATGAGTCCCAAAAGATGTGCTCGAATACGCAAAGGTCCTCCATCCCATTGATGGGGACAAAATTTACATTTACACATATATTGTCCCTTTCCAAGTGCCTTAACTTGGAAAACATATTCCCATTCAATGCATTTGGACCGGCCCATATTTCAAATGATGTGGCCTATGAAATCTGCAAAAATAAAAATTTGATTATTAAACATTGAAGTAAGAAATATTTCATGAAATGACTATGTACGTTTACATTGTATTGTACTATTATGTATCAATTACATGAATAAAGATCTCAAACATATAAAAATCAATGTATGTTTCAATGTTTGCATTGCATATTATACCATATTTATTATATCATTTTTATAAACCCCACATTAATATGAACAGCCCACTACGATATACATAATATATCAATTTCATTAATTATGATATAATACATCATGCACACTATACTGTGTCACAAGGTGTACCATATGTACTGCCAAGTTACAGCTGTACTGTACAGTTGTAACTTGGCAGTACATATGGTACACATTGTGACACAATACAGTGTGCATGATGTATTATATGTCATAATTAATGAAATTGATATATTATGTATATCGTGGGCTGTTCATATTAATGTGGGGTTTATAAAAATGATATAATAAATATGGTATAATATGCAATGCAAACATTGAAACATACATTGATTTTAATATGTTTGAGATCTATATTTATGTAATTGATACATAACAATGTAATTGAAACATACATTGATTTTTATATGTTTGAGATCTACATTTATGTAATTGATACATAACAGTACAAAGTACAAATAAGAATAATACATAACAAAACACACATGCACTGTGCACATAATTTAATTCACAAAAATCAAATTACCTGAGATTGGGTCATTTTCAAACTTAGGCCGTCTCTCTCTACTACGTGAGCCACGCCCACCTACACCCATAGCAGATCCTCCGACTTGGCACACCTACGCCCAAAGGTTATATGACGTCCCAGGGCAGCCACCATTGCCGATTCCTTCCACACCGCGTCCGGTGATATCCACCCTCTTGACGGCAGGCATGGTACGACAGGCCATCCATAGGCTACAGCGTGGCCGTTCAGCAGACCACACGGGGCTACATGTAGAGCACTTTATATACGCAGAAGATGTATTGATCGCCCATCTCTTCAACCGTGCTTTGGTTGAGGGATTACCCGACTCATGGACTATGCATACCATTACGCCTATCCATAAGTCCGGTGATATGATGGACTTAGGGAACTACAAGACTATTATGATAGGCCATATCTTGGCCAAGATCTATGGGGCAGTACTAGAGGCAGAGCTCAGTACACACGCTGAGGCAGCATGGATTAGAGCACCCGGCCAGGCAGGCTTCCGCCGCACTTTCTCCACCATCGACCACATCTTCGTGCTTCGTTGCTTGATTGAGAGCGCGAAGGCGAGGAAGCAGAGACTATACTGTTGCTTTGTGGATTTCCGCAAAGCCTTCGACATGGTCCCTCGAGAGAGACTACTACGGAGGCTCCCGGAGTTACAGCTTCCATCAGACATGCTATGGGCCATCCATGCTTTGTATGCACGAGTCACAGGCAGGGTACGCTTCTCCGACGGTCTATCAGACAGCCTTGTTAGCACCATTGGTGTGAAACAAGGTTTCCCTCTCTCACCCACTCTCTCCGGTCTCTACATCGACGAGATCACGGAGTATATACAGCGAGAAGGAGGACGAGGAGGAGACCTCGGAGGTACGCCAGTACACATCCTATTATATGCTGATGACATTGTCCTGCTTTCAGAGTCACAGGAGGGGTTGCAGTCACATTTACAGGCGCTCGATACCTTTTGCATGGAGAGAGGACTCACAGTGAAGTGAACCTTGGCAAGACCAAGGTCATGATCTTCCATACCTCCAGGACAGTACGCCATCGCGCCTCTTTCACAGAAGCTGGAGGACAGATAGAGGTAGTGGACTCCTACGTCTACCTAGGTATCACCTTCTCGGGCAGCACAGGGGTATTCTCCATGGCACAGGCTATCGAGAGATAGATTGACGCGAGGCTATGCGGCACTTGCAGGATTGGAGAGACTCTGCTTTCAGACACATTTTCAGGAGCCCTGGACTAAGGGGTGGCTCTTTGACACTCTAGTGACACCCGCATTGATGTACGCAACAGCAGTATGGGCACCAGGGATCATAGAGGTGATGTGGACGCGGATTGAGAGGCCCGAGATCACCATGATCTCACGCTTGCTGCGGAGCAAGCCCTCCGTTCCACATGACAATTATACGAGCCGAGCTTGGCACACCACCGATGCTAGTGGAGGCCCTCTTCCAGTTGGTGACCTTTATTATGAGAGTCAGAGAGCTCCCAAGCAGCCGACTCACCAGGCTTGCATTTGAGAGCTCTAGACATTTGGCAGAGACAGGGCATGAGAGAGTATGGTATGCACAGACTTACCGATGGTTAGCAGACCATGGCATGCGCATTACAGATCTCCCCCCTTTTCAGTATGACCTCTCTTCCTCCCACATTACCCTCTCTCGTTCGGAGAGGAATAGGATCATCCGTCAGGACCTACTACAGATACACGTCAGGGAGACATGGATAGCACCACAGGAGCCTCTTCCCACAAAGAGGCAACACTACAGAGAGCACTTCCTGACTGTGACAGCGGATGGTTTCATTCAGAGACCACGATACATGGATACATATATGGCACCAGCTGAGAGAGTGGCCATTGGGAAGCTTAGAGTATCATCACACCAGCTCGAGATTGAGATTGGGCGAGCCACACATACCCCGAGGGATGAGCGATTATGAAGGATATTAGAGAGGAGGTGGAGGACGAGGAGCACTACACATGTAGATGCCAGGCATATGAGGACATCAGAGACCGCTACCCACAGCTCTTCAGGGGGCCTAGAGAGATCAGGGCTTTATTGGGGACAGAGGACCAGCGCCCTCTAGGTCGTTTCCTAGTAGCTCCAACACCGCCGTGCATCACTCCTCCAGCAGCAGATGGAGATACACCTGGCTCCCCCCCCTCAGACTTATATTACAGATTTTTTCAGACCCATATCCACTCGAGGACGCAGTTCGATGCGGGGTGTCACATTACACAGAGCAGAGGAGCTTAGACGACAGCGTCGACGACCGAGACCCCTTGTCCGGAGAGCTCGTCCACATCAGAGAGAGATTTAGGCGATTCACGCACACCATGACATGGAGATACGGAGACGTCAGCAGCGCACCCCTATTGATTTGGACGTTCAGAGCATTTTGAGGATCGCCATGATGCCGTACCCACCGATGCATTATATCCTACACCCACTCCAGGCATTTAGTGGGTTGTGATACCATCGAGCCTCCCCTCCCTATGCATATCATATTTGTATCTCACCCATTGAGCATATAGAGTGCATACCCATAGCACCCCACACACTTGATGCCAGTTACTATCCACTCCTTTTATACCCGTTTGCGGTACTCACACTTTATTTTCGTTTTGGGATCACAGAGGATTGGATCATACTGATGTATATGTTTTGTCTCATAGGCGGATTTTGGCCTCTAATAGACGTTAAAAAGTCTTTCTTTGTTTCTCTCGTGTGCGCTGCAGGTAGACTACAAAATAAACTCGACAAACGCAAGACACTAGAATGTAAAGCTTTAAGTTCATAAAGTATCCCGATTTTTCCCCAGGTTTCACGTACGAAAAACGTACGCCAGCGTACGGAAAATGAAGACATCTGAAAAGTCCGCCTAGGCAAATGAAAGCGTGGAAAAGAAAACACTGTATATATATATATATATATATATATATATATATATATATATATATATATATATATATATATATATGTATGTATGTATGTATGTATGTATGTATGTATGTATGTATGTATGTATGTATGTATGTATGTATGTATGTATGTATGTATGTATGTATGTATGTATGTATGTATGTATGTATGTATGTATATATATATATATATAAATATATATATATTTTTTTTCGAAGAAGCAAGCTACTGTTGCTTTATCTTCAACAGAGGTAGAGTATAGAGGATTGGCCAATGAATCTTTTGGACAGGTACGCAAAAAGAAAGCACACTACAATCGCATGGCTTTTTGTGAAAGTTTTGGAGAAACTCGACTTTTTTCTAAATTTGGTGGATCGCATACTTCTTTGGCAGGGCGGCGATCAAACTCTGCTATAGGGAGACCTGCATATTAACAAAAGGGGATGCACAGAAATTAGGGAATTTTCTTGAGAGAGAGTGAGTGAGAGTGAGAGTGAGAGTGAGAAAGAAAGAAAGAAAGAAAGAAAGACTTTTTAACGTCTATTAGAGGCCAAAATCGGCCTATGAGACAAAACATATACATCAGTATGATCCAATCCACTGGAATCCAAAACGAAAATAAAGTGTGAGTACTACAAACGGGTATAAAAGGAGGGATAGTAGCTGGCATCAAGGGTGTGGGGTGCTATGGGTATGCACTCTATATGCTCAATGGGTGAGATACAAACATGGTATGCATAGGGAGGGGAGGCTCGATGGTGTCACAACCCCCTAAATGCTTGGAGTGGGTGTAGGATATAATGCATCGGTGGGTAAGGCATCATGGCGATCCTCAAAATGCTCTGGGCGTCCAAATCGATAGGGGTGCGCTGCTGACGTCTCTGTATCTCCATGTCATGGCGTGCGTGAATCGCCTGAATCGCTCTCTGATGTGGACGAGCTCTCCGGACAGGGGGTCTCGGTCGTCGACGCTGTCGTCTAAGCTCCTCTGCTCTGTGTAATGTGACACCCCGCATCGAGCTGGGCCCTCGAGTGTATGTGGGTCTGAAAAAATCTGTAATATGAGTCTGAGGGGGGGGGGCCAGGTGTATCTCCATCTTCTGCTGGAGGAGTGATGCGCGGTGGTGCTGGAGCTCTACTAGGAAACGACCTAGAGGGCGCTGGTCCTCTGTCCCCAATAAAGCCCTGATCTCTCTAGGCCCCCTGAAGAGATGTGGGTAGCGGTCTCTGATGTCCTCATATGCTTGGCATCTACATGTGTAGTGCTCCTCGTCCTCCACCTCCTCTCTACATATCCTGCATAATCGCTCATCCCTGGGGGTATGTGTGGCTCGCCCAATCTCAATCTCGAGCGGGTGTGATGATACTCTGAGCTGCCCAATGGCCACTCTCTCAGCTGGTGCCATATATGTATCCATGTATCGTGGTCTCTGAATGAAACCATCCGCTGTCACAGTCAGGAAGTGCTCTCTGTAGTGTTGCCTCTTTGTGGGAAGAGGCTCTCGTGGTGCTATCCATGTCTCCCTGACGTGTATCTGTAGTAGGTCCTGACGGATGATCCTATTCCTCTCCGAACGAGAGAGGGTAATGTGGGGGGAAGAGAGGTCATACTGAAAAGGGGGGAGATCCGTAATGCTCATGCCATGGTCTGCTAACCATCGGTAAGTCTGTGCATACCATACTCTCTCATGCCCTGTCTCTACCAAATGTCTAGAGCTCTCAAATGCAAGCCTGGTGAGTCGGCTAGTGGGGAGCTCACTGACTCTCAGAATAAAGGTCACCAACTGGAAGAGGGCCTCCACTAGCATCGGTGGTGTGCCAAGCTCAGCTCGTATAATGTCATGTGGAACGGAGGGCTTGCTGCGCAGCAAGCGTGATATCATGGTGATCTGGGGCCTCTCAATCTGTGTCCACATCGCCTTTGTGATCCCTGGTGCCCATATTGCTGCTGCGTACATCAATGCGGGTGTCACTAGAGTGTCAAAGAGCCACCCCTTAGTCCGGGGCTCCTGAAAATGTGTCTGAAAGCAGCGTCTCTCCAATCCTGCAAGTGCTGCATAACCTCGCGTCAATCTATCTCTCGAAGCCTGTGCCATGGAGAATACCCCTGTGCTGCCCGAGAAGGTGATACCTAGGTAGACGTAGGAGTCCACTACCTCTATCTGTCCTCCAGCTGCTGTGAAAGAGGCGCGATGGAGTAGTGTCCTGGAGGTATGGAAGATCATGACCTTGGTCTTGCCAAGGTTCACTGTGAGTCCTCTCTCCATGCAAAAGGTATCGAGCGCTTGTAAATGTGACTGCAACCCCTCCTGTGACTCTGAGAGCAGGACAATGTCATCAGCATATAATAGGATATGTACTGGCGTACCTCCGATGTCTCCTCCTCTCCCTCCTGCTCGCTGTATATACTCCGTGATCTCGTTGATGTAGAGACCGAAGAGAGTGGGTGAGAGGGGGAAACCTTGTTTCACACCAATGGTGCTAACAAGGCTGTCTGATAGACCGCCGGGGCAGCGTACCCTGCCTGTGACTCGTGCATACAAAGCGTGGATGGCCCATAGCATGTCTGATGGAAGCTGTAACTCTTGGAGCCTCCGTAGTAGTCTCTCTCGAGGGACCATGTCGAAGGCTTTGCGGAAATCCACAAAGCAACAGTATAGTCTCTGCTTCCTCGCCTTCGCGCTCTCAATCAAGCAACGAAGCACGAAGATGTGGTCGATGGTGGAGAAAGTGCGGCGGAAGCCTGCCTGGCCGGGTGTTCTGATCCCCCGCTGCCTCAGCGTGTGTACTGAGCTCTGCCTCTAGTACTGCCCCATAGATCTTGGCCAGGATATGGCCTATCATAATAGTCCTGTAGTTCCCTGGGTCCATCATATCACCGGACTTATGGATAGGCGTAATGGTATGCATAGTCCATGAGTCGGGTAATCCCTCAACCAAAGCACAGTTGAAGAGATGGGCGATCAAGTGGGAAACTACATCTGCTGCGTATATAAAGTGCTCTCCCTGTAGCCCCGTGTGGTCTGCTGAACGGCCATGCTGTAGCCTATGGATGGCCTGTCGTACCATGCCTGCTGTGAAGAGGGTGGATATCACCGGACGCGGTGTGGAAGAAATCGGTAATGGTGGCTGTCCTGGGACGTCATATAACCTTTGGGCGTAGGTGTGCCAAGTCGAAGGATCGGCTATGGGTGTAGGTGGACGTGGCTCACGTAGTGCCCTCCACGCGGTGGCACAATCCCTACTCATGAGAAGGTCGATCAACTCTGCCTCCTGTCGCTCCTCGAAAGCTCGCCGCTTCCGGCGTGTGAGGGCTCGCATCTGTCGTCGTGCCTCCCTCTCTGTGATGGATCCCAAGATACTCTGTGCTCTGAGATGTCGGTATAGTCGCCTACACTCCTCATCGTACCATCTATTCTGGGGTGTATGCCCCAGCCGTGTCGGATGTGCAGTGATGTGGGTGGTGTATGGGAAGCTGAGAGTAGCAGATGTATGGAGGATCGAGGAGAAGTGGGCGGTGAGGGTGTCCAAGGAGGCAGAGGGATCAAGGGAGTAGATGCGCTCTCGAACATGGGAGCTATAGATATGTGCTAGCTCATGTCTAAAGTGAATGGTGGCACGGGCTCGTGGTTGTGTGGTGACGGGGTTGGGTATGCATGGTGAGCCGCGAATGGATAGGGCAAGATATGCGTGATCAGCTCCAATCGGTAAGGGTGGGATAGTGAATGAGGTGATCAGATGTGTCGCCTCCGGGGGTCCGATAACATAGTCTACCACACTGCCCCCCTGTGGTGTCGTGGGTGGAATGCAGGTGAGACCGCGCGAGGTGGGCCAGCTCCCCATCCCATTATATATAACGAGACGGTGTGCTGCTCCCATCTGGAGTAAGTGTCGGCCATATAAGGTGGGTGTGGCAGTGTCGGCTGGTGTGGCAGTGTCGACTGAGGCTCTGAGTGTAGGCATGTCCTCTATGGTACGAAGCATCTCAGGGTCGTCAAGGTCGTAGATATCACACTGGTGGCTCTGAGTGCGGGCATTGAAGTCTCCTACAAGGAAGACTTCACCCATCCCGGTATACTCCATAATCGTGTCACTGAGGCAGTCATATGGCGATGTGGTGTCTGGTCCCTCCCCTCCTGATGGCTTCTCAGGGGAATGTGTGAAGCGTGAACCAATGGGTGCAATATAGCATACGGCGAAGTACGCTGCTCTCTCCTCTGATAGCTGCAAGCGTATCCACATGAAACGTGCCTCTGGGTCTCTGGCTACCACCTGTACCCTGTGCTGTAACGACTGTCTATAGAGCACGACTACTCCTCCCGATCCTCGTGTGGTGTGCTGTCTCATCTGACGGCGGTGAGCTGACTCCCACATATAGCCCTCAATCCTCGGTAGGCTCCTCCCCGGGCTCTCGTGTGTCTCTGTCAAGAAGATAATGTCTCTGCCCTCCATCACCTCCTCGAGTCGCCCTGGATGTGTCCATAAAGATCCATTGAAGTTCCAGACTGCAATGTGCACCTCCTGCTGTGCTGTCTCATAGGCCGCGAATCCCTAGTCAATGGGCCGTCCATCAATGATGATCCGACCGTCTCTGTAGAGGGCACGATGTCCCTCCCGTCTTGCCTGGAGGACACGTGGCATGCATGCCCGTCTGTGTTCTACCTGCATCCGTGTGAGGTCGTCATCCAAATAGATGGGGGTGCCCGGTGTAGTGCGTAGTACCGCCCGTCGTCTGAGAAAGTCTCTCCTCCTGGCCTCATCTGAGAACTGAAGGATAAGTGCTCTGCTCCGTGTGGTGTCCCGTCCTTCTCTCCATACTCTGGTGAAAGGAAGAGGCTCATCCGCGCGGTATCCAAGTAATGTGCACAAGCGACGCCCGTCCTGCTCTGGTGAACCGTCTTTCTCTGTGAGGCCGGAGACGCGAACATTGAGCCTGCGGGCCTGTCGCATCCGCTCCTCCTCAATGGTGGTATGCACTATGTGTATCTCCTCATGGTGGTTGTTCTTCTTTGCCTCCGGTCGAAGGTTCTTTTTGACAACCTCGACCCATCCATCTTTCTTAGTCTCAAGCTCGTTCTGCACCACCTCCATACACTCCTTCTTGATGGTCACCCGAATGTCCTCTAGATGTGGAGCGATCTCCCCCTCCTCGTGCATGCTGTACAGTTTCGTTTTCATATCAGTAAGCGCATTGTGCAACTCCTCCAGGTCCCGTGAGTGCTGCTTGCGGGTAGCGAGAAGCTCTTCCCGAAGGGATTCGTTTTCCTTCTCCAAGGTTGTCACCTTGGTTTCGAGGGCGACAACTCTACAGGTAACCCCGTTCAGTGCAGAATCTCCTTCTTTCTTGTGTTTTCCTATCAACTCTCGGAGGGCATGCTCTAAGGTGGCCAACTGTTTGTCCAGCTTGGGAGCCATGAGAGAGAGAGGGAGAGAGAAAGAGAAGAGGGTAGATGGTTGTGGCTGTTTGCACAGCAGGTTACAATTGCCAAACCCTAAATCAGGGCTTTGAAACCCTAAAATCAGAGTCTTCAAACCCTAAAATTAGTGCTGCATCTAAAAATAGAGAGAGATTCAAACTCATTGCTGAGAGGGGAAGGCTGCAGAACCCTAACCCTAAAAGCAGAGTTTCGAAACCCTAAAAATCCAAGTTTGTGCCTCCTTCAAAACAAGCTGTCCACATTCAAAACCCTAGAAATCAGAGCTGCGCCTCTTCAGAACTTAAAAACAGAGCCTTGCCTCTTCAAAACCTTAAAAATCAGAGCTACGCCATCTTCGAAACCCTAAAATCAGAGCAGCCAAAACCCTAAAATCACAGCAACTGCCAGCTCAGAACCCTAAAAACACAGCTGCGCCAACTTCGAGACCCTAAAATCAGAGAGAGAGAGAGAGAGAGAGAGAGAGAGAGAGAGAGAGAGAGAGAGAGAGAGAGAGAGAGAGAGAGAGAGAGAGAGAGAGAGAGAGAGAGAGAGAGAGAGAGAGAGAGAGAGAGAGAGAGAGAGAGAGAGAGAGAGAGAGAGAGAGAGAGAGAGAGAGAGAGAGAAAGAAAAGAAAGAAAGTCATATTAACGTTTTCTGGAGGCCAAACTTGGCCTATGAGACAAAAACCATGTACAAGTGTAGTAACCCTGTGTAGAGGATGAAATGAAATAAAAAGTATAACGCTACACAAAGCTATATAAGACTGGAAAAGGCTGGGAGACGTGGCTCTGACTTTGCAGATAGTGGCCACCTAATACATGGGGGATCCATAATGTGAATGGGTGGATGTGGGTGTAGTATGTGGTACATCGGGGGTGGTCTGAGTACCTCCTGAAGGAAGACAGCCGAGGGGGTGGTGGTACGCCTATGCTCCATCATGTGGTCATAGGCTGTCCTGATGCGTGAGATATCCTCCTGATATAGTCGTGGTCGATGATATCCGCCCATATGTGGTCGGCGCCGTGCTCTCTGTGCTGCTGCCTGGTGGAGTGTGAGCCCTATAGATGGACCTCTTTGATGTAGCTCAGCTCGCTGAAAAAACTGGGTAATGGTCTGCTGGGTACTCACCCGTGGCTGATGTGTGGGCTGGAGTGACCGCTCTCACCTCTCGTATGCTGCTGCGAGGAAGCGCCCCAAGCGTCGCTGGTCTCCCATAGTCATGCACAATGGGAGTGACTCCTCTATCTGGAACTGTGCTCGTAGGCCTAAGTATGCTGGGCATATGATAACAAAATGCTCCTCACTCTCTACCTCTGTCTCGCATAATGGGCACCACCTCTCCTCACGTGGGACTCCCTTAGACCGACCTCTCTCAATCTCGAGCTGATGTGATGAAACCCGGAGCTGCCCAATGATGACTCGAAGGTGGTGGGGTAGATATGTTTGCATGTATCTCGGAATCTCGATGAAGCCTTCGTCCGATATATGTAGAAAATGCTCACGGTAATAGAGCATTTTCGGTGGTAGTGTACCCCTAGGGCTCACCCATGTCCTCTGTATGTATGTATGCCATATCTCCTGACGAATGATCTTATTCCTCTCCTGATGAGAGAGCGGGTAGGTGGGTGCGTGTGAGTCGTACTGTAGTGGTGGTAGCCTGTCTATGTCAAAGCCGTGGTGGGCCAGCCAGTCTCGTGTCTGTGCATACCATGAGGAGGTGTCGCCTGCTAATGCCATGTCCAGTGATGCCTGGAAAGCCCGATAAGCAATGCGCTCTGTATCCATGCTTCGGAGTCTGTGTAATAGGCATACTGTCTGGAATAGTGCCTCCACTAGCATCGGTGGTGCTGCGAGCTCTGCTCTAATGATATCATGTGGTACTGAAGGCTTGCTGCGGATAAGTCTGGAAATCATGAGGATCTGTGGCCTCTCTAATGCTGTCCATACTGATGTGGCTAATCCTGGTCCCCATATGGCTGCCCCATACATGAGCGCTGGTGTAACCAAAGTGTCGAAGAGCCACCCCTTTGTGCGGGGCTCTTGAAAATATGCCTGGTGGCACTGTCTCTCCATCAAGGCCAGTGCTGCATACCCACGTGCTGCTTGAGACATAGAGAAGACCTCGGATGCTGCTGTAAATGTCACTCCCAAGTAAACATATGATCCGACCACCTCAATAGATCCACCTGCTGCTGTGAACAAACTATGTCTGCGTACCTGTGCTGATGTATGAAAGATCATGACCTTGGTTTTACCAAGATTCACAGATAACCCTCTGTGTCTGCAAAAGTCATCTAGGCCGTGTAGATGATGCTGTAGACCTTCTGCAGACTCTGAAACCAGTACAATATCATTAGCGTATAAAAGAATATGGACAGTGGATCCGCGTACCTCAATGCCCTCACCCCCCTGCCGATGTATGTAGTCCACTATCTCATCAATGTAGAGACCAAAGAGGGTGGGTGAAAGAGGGCATCCTTGCTTCACACCGATAGTGCTAGCAAGCGGATGAGATAAGCCCCCCGGACATCTGACTCTGCCAGATACTCTCTCGTATAAGGCGTAGATCCCCCATATCATCTCCTCTGGAGCTTCGATATCAAGTAGTCGTCTGAAGAGTCGTCCCCGGGGAACGGTGTCAAATGCTTTGCAGAAGTCCACAAAGCAACAATATAATCTCCTCTTCCTCACCCTTGCCTGGTCGATCAAGCATCTCAAAGTGAAGATGTGGTCAATGGTAGAGTAATCGCGTCTGAAACCTGCCTGTCCAGGAGCCCTGATACCCTTCCTCTCAGCGAGAGTACTCAACTCTGTCTCTAGTACCGCCCCATATAACTTGGCCAATATAGGGCCAATCATGATCGTTCGGTATGTAGCTGGATCCATAGTATCTCCTGACTTATGAATGGGCACTATGGTGTGCTCAGTCCACGAGTCAGGGAACCCTTCAATCAATGCACGGTTGAAGAGGTGGGCAATGAGCGGTGCAAGGGTCGTGCCTCCGTAGATGAGGTGATCAGCCTGTAAACCGAAATGGTCATGGGCCCTGCCATGCTGTAGACGGGCAATAGCGCGTCCCACCATAGTGGGTGTGAAGAAGTCAGATGTAGTAGGACGTGTGCTCTGTGGTCTGGGAATGGGGGGCTGGTCTGGGATCTCGTATAGACTCCGTGCATAGCTATGCCATGTGCTCGGGTCTCGGATGGGTGTCTGCTGTCTCCTCTCTCTCAAATGTCGCCATGCCACTGCACTGTCTCGACTCATGAGTAAATGATAAATATCCCAGTACTGTCTCTCCTCCCAATCTCGCCGTTTGCGGCGAGTAAGGCTCTGCATGCGACGCTGTGCCTGTGTGTGTGTAATATCCCCTCTATGCTCTAAAATGCGTAGGTGCTTCCGTAGCTCACGACAATCTGCATCATACCAGCAGTTCTGGGGCATGGATCCTGTGCGTGGAGGGTGTATATGTGTGCGGTGTGGGAACCTGCAGAGAGCTGAGCCGTGTAGGATGGTGGTAAACTGTGATGTAAGTGTGTCCAAGGGTGAGAGTGGATCGAGGGAGAGTAGGTGGGTGTGTAAATGATGTGCATAAACATGTGAGAGTTCGTGTGTGAAGTGTATCGTGATGTGTGTCTCAGTGGGTGAGGGAGGATCTAATGGAATAGGAGATGAGAGTGTGAATGTGATAAATGTATGGTCAGCACCAAGTGGGCGTCGTCCAATAGTAAGTGAGGTGATGAGTGAAGCTCCAGAGGTGGTGCCCAAAATGTAGTCGACTGTGCTCTCACCTCCCCCGTGAGGGAAGCAAGTAAGTCCACCTGAACCTGGCCAACGATGCATCCCGTTATATATAACGAGCTGATGTCGGCTGCTTAGCTCAAGCAGATGTCTGCCATACCTTGTGGTGTCCTGACCCATATCTGCCGATACTCTACTGGTACTCACCTCCTCTGGGTCTCTGGCCCTCATGAGATGTGGCTGATCCATGTCGTATGCATCACACTGATGTGACTGAGTGCGGCCATTGAAGTCCCCCATAAGGAAGACTTCACCTAGTGTGCTGTAATGTAGTATCTCATCTGAAAGTGCTGTGTATGGTGAGTCTCTGTCTCGGATCGATCTCCCAAGATCCTGTCCTGCGTATCGAGATCCGCCTGGGGGGAAGTAGCATATAGCAATGTAAATCCAGCTCCCCTGTGTTTATCTCCATGCGAACCCACATATATCGTGCCTCCTCATCTCTTCCTACAATATGGATCCGGCTCTGTATCTCCTGTCTAAATACGATGGCCACCCCTCCTGACCCTCGCGCTGTACTCTGTCTCGTCGTGGTCCGGAATGCAGATTCCCAATGAAAACCTGCAATGCGTGGTAAACCTCTCTTTGGGCTCTCATGTGTCTCTGTGATGCATGCAAAGTCATGTGATGCGAGGATCTCCTGGAGTCTGTCTGGTCGCATCCAGAGTGCCCCGTTGCAGTTCCACACTGCTCCTCTGAGTGGTGTCTCCTGGTGTAGTGATGTCTCATAGGCCGCGTGGCCCTATTTGATAGGGCGTCCATCTATGAAGACCTTACCATCACGGTAAAAGGCCTTCCTCCCCTCTCGTCGTCCCTGGAGTATCTGTGGCATGCAAGTGCATCGGTGTGCCACCTTCATCCGCGTGAGGTCCTCGTCCATGTAGAGGGCGCCGTCGGGTAGTCCACGCAGTACTGATCGACGTCTAAAAAAGGCGGTCCATTCCTCGTCGGAGCTCATCTTAAGGATGAGTGCTCGTGAACGTGATGTATCCCGCCCAACCCTCCAAGCGCCTGTGAAGGGCATGCTCTCGTATCCAAGTCGACGGCAAATGTCGGTGGCATTTGCCTCCGGTGATGTTCCTTCAGGTAGGCCCGTAATCCGAATGTGAAGTCTTCAAGTGTGTCGAAGCCTCTCCTCCTCAAGTGTCTCTTGGACTCGTGTGAGCTCTTCTTTTTGCACATCTTCCCTAACTTCCTTCTTCACCCTTTTATGTACAACTTCCACCCACGACTCTCGAGTGGATTCTACCTCCGTTTTGATTTCCTTCTTTATTTCTTCTTTGAGTGTCTCCACATTGGAGATCTCCCCCTCTTCTTTTAGGTGCGCATAGGCTGTCCTCCAATTGTCTCGTTCTTCTGTGAGAGTTTTTACTTGTTCTTCGAGTCCTTTGACTTTATCCATTACTTGTTCTTCGAGTCCTTTGAACTTTTCCATCATTTTTCGTATCTCCATATTGAGGTTGTGGTCTTCTTCCTTTTTGGCCTCTTTGAGGGCTTTAGCAATAAGTTCGTCCACTTCCCTTCAATCCATGGGAGCCATTTCAGAGATTAGGTTTAGGGTTGAGAGAGAGAGAGAGAGAGAGAGAGAGAGAGAGAGAGAGAGAGAGAGAGAGAGAGAGAGAGAGAGAGAGAGAGAGAGAGAGAGAGAGAGAGAGAGAGAGAGAGAGAGAGAGAGAGAGAGAGAGAGAGGGAGGGAGGGGGAGGGAGGGAGGGAGGGAGGGAGGGAGGGAGGGAGGGAGGGAGAGGATTAGGGTTAGGGCTCGGAAAGAGGATTAGGGTTAGGGTTCGAGTTAAGGTTGGGGCTGGGATTTAGGGTTTTGACTTAGGGTTAAGGTTAGCTTGGTTTGGGAGATTAGATTAGGCATTTTGGCACGAGAGAGAGAGAGTGAGAGATAGAGTGAGAGTGAGAGTGAGAGTGAGAGTGAGAGTGAGAGTGAGAGTGAGAGTGAGAGTGAGAGTGAGAGTGAGAGTGAGAGTGAGAGTGAGAGTGAGAGTGAGAGTGAGAGTGAGAGTGAGAAAGAAAGAAAGAAGAAAGAAAGTGTTTTTTACGTCTATTAGGAGGCCGAACTCGGCCTATGAGACAAATCGATGTACATGGGTGTATCTTGTGTCTATCAGAGAAGATAAAAGTGCTGAAAAAAAGTGCTAAAAAAGAAACTGGTAAAGCTGATATATATCTCCGTGATATGCGTGTGGAGATACCCATAAAAGGGGGGGGGGTATGGAGTGCGATATCTATGATAGTCTATATGCAAAGGGGTAGTACAACAAGCATGGGAATGCATCTGAAACGACTAACTAGCTCCATCCTGTGCTAGTGGGCGGGTGTAAGATGTGATACATAGGTGGAGGTGGAGTCAGGGCCATCATGATAGCTGCAGCGGGATCAGCCATCATCTGGAATCGTCTCTCCTCCATGGCGCGATGGTGACGAGCCTAGATCTTTGCAATCTGATGTCGGTGATGTCTCGGGGCCCGATATCCTCTAGCACGGGGTCGTCTCCTAGCTCGAGCAGTCTGAGCCTGCTGAAGAGTCACCCTTCTCGGTGTGTGGGCTGAGGGTGGAAGGGTTGCAGAACGTCGTGGAATAAAGAACTCAGTGAGCTGACTCTGTCTCCCTCCTGTATGGGCTGCTACAGTAGGCTTGAGTAGGGAATCTCTGTGGCTCTGTATCTCTAGTAGGAATCGCCCGAGCTGTCGCTGGTCTCTAGAGTCCACGATCTCTCGGAGGGTGGGCTGCCCTGTAAATAGAGCCCCGTATCTACCTCTGATGCCATCATATGCGCTACATCTGCATACAAAGTGCTCCTCATCCTCCATCTCTACTCTGCAAACCCTGCATATCCGCTCCTCTCTGGGAATGTCTTCGGCTCTGCCCGTCTCAATCTCTAGTCTATGTGATGAGACTCTCAACTGGCCAATCGCTACCCTCGAGCTATGAGGCATGTAAGTGAGAGTGAGAGTGAGAGTGAGAGTGAGAGTGAGAGTGAGAGTGAGAGTGAGAGTGAGAGTGAGAGTGAGGGCGTGATTGAGAGTGAGAGTGTGAATGAGATTGTGATAGCTCGGGGGTGGTTGGGAGGTAAATGCTTCGTCAAGAAGTTATTTCTCAAGGCTGTTGTAACCATTGATTCTCATCTATAATATCAGAATTCTTCTTTCTTTGAGTCATATTCTTCCATATCAGATTTTCTCTTATCCTTTGAAATCTTTGCATTTTCTCTCCTCTGTATTCTTGAATGATCGAAAGATTGTGATTGGGGAAGCGCCACAAGTGGTATCAGAGCATAATCGATTCTCCGGAACGATGGAAGGTTTGATGAAGAACGTGCGTGAGAAAGAGGAGCTTATTGAGAAGCTTCATGGAGAATTACGCAAAGAACGAGGTGGAAAACAACTAGAAGGTGCAACAAATTTATTCTTGCAACTCAATGATGAAGTGGGTGAAGGTGCGGGGACATCTAGTGTGCCTCGAGGAAAACAAAAACGCAAATATGAAGATATGGAACTAGGTGAGTTTGCCCTTAACCAAGTCTTCAAGAAGGCAAAGTTGAATGATTTTGATGGCGAAAAGAAGAGTGGTGAAGATCTTGAGGCATGGATTGAAGAGCTGGAGGATTTCTTTGATCTTCGACAATTTAGTGAGGAGTCCAAGGCAAAAGTTTGGATCTTGCACCTGCGTGGTATCGTGAAGCTATGGTGGAAGTCCTATATGCAGATCTGGACGTGTTCTGGTCCGGTTTTATGATAGGAGTTTAAAGAACAAGCTGAAAAACGCTATTTTTTCTCCACACTACCATATGGAGAAGAAGATGGAGTTCTACAATTTTCATCAACATGAAAGTGACAAGCATAGCTTATTTGTTGATGAGTACAAAGAGAAGTTCCTACGACTTCACAAATATGCATTGGAGGTTAGTGGTGATGCTCTGAAGAGCAAATTTATTGAAGGGCTTTGTGAGGAACTCCGTTATCAAGTCAAGGGATTTGGATGCATCGATTTTCTGGATGCTTTTGTGATGGCGGAAAACTTTGAGAAGATGGAGAAGTTCAAGTCTCAGAAGGCAAATAGAAGCATATTCATTGCAACGGGACATAGGCCACAAAGACCTATTGCAATGAACATGGACAATTCAAGGAAGAATCCATCTTCTAATAACCAAGGTAAGAATCTTGCTCAAGTGGAAAATCAAAGGAGGCGTCAACCAATCCATTGGCAACAAGATCCTGACTTTATGGAGAGGGCAAAAAGACTGTCTATGTTTTCGTTGCGGGGAGCAAGGGCATCGAACATATGAGTGCCCAAATAAGGCGGTCTTTCAGCCTGCCCAATCGAAGCCAATAAGCATCATCGAGGTAGAAACAACGATTGAGAAAGAAGATGATGGAGGTAAGTGCCCTAATTCTACTTTACGTTGCATGGTGGCTAATTCTTTCCCAAAGGCTTTTGTAATTACGATTTCGGGTATGCTTTCTACGCATAAAATCAGATTTTTGATTGATTCAAGTAGTACGCATTGTTTTCTATCTTTCAAATTGGTATAGAATTTGGGGATACCTCTAAATATGAAGATAACTAGACCTGCAGAGATGGCCAATGGACGACTGCATTATACGAAAGGATACGTCGAAAACCTTGCATTTACTTTTTCGGATAGGTCTTTTTGAGGATATTTTTATGTGATTGAGATGAAACAGAGTGATGCAATCATAGGCATGGACCACTTAGTTCAGAATTTTGCAACAATTGATTGCGAGCAAAGAACAATCACTTTAAGGCTAGATGGTGAATCTATCCACATTCTAGGTGATGCATATAACCCTAAACGTATTCTTATTTCTGCTATGCAGATAATTAGAGGTATACGTGATGGCTGTAAAACATTTGTAGTGTATATGAACAATCTGCATGAGGAAGATAATGATGAAAGTATTCTAAATTATGTAGAAAATCTTTTGAAAGAATATACCAATGTATTTCCAAAAGACTTGCCTGGTATACCTCCACCTAGGCAGATTGACCATGCCATTGACCTATATCCAGGGAGTGAACTATATTCTAGAGCATCCTATAGATCTAACATCGATGAATTAAAGGAGCTTAAGATTCAATTAGATGATCTTTTGAAGAAAGGCTTGATAAGACCGAGTGTCTCACCTTGGGGTGCACTTGCTTTATTTCAGAAGAAGAAAGATGGCTCTTATAGATTATGCATTGACTATAGGGGGTTGAATAAAAAAACAATTAAAAATAAGTATCCACTCCCTCACATAGATGACTTATTAGGTCAATTAAGTGGAGCGACTTTATTCACTAAGATTGACTTAAGATCTGGATATCACCAAATTAGGATCAAAACAGAGGATATTCCTAAGACAACTTTTCGAACACGATATGGTCACTACGAGTTTACGGTTTTACCTTTTGGATTAATAAATGCCTTTTGGATTAACAAATGCTCCTTCCACATTTATGTGCTTGATGAACAATGTTTTTCATAATTACCTAGACGAATTCATCTTAGTATGTCTTGATGATATATTTGTATACTCTAAAGATGATTCTGAGCATAGTACGAACAGGCGATTTAATTCGTGAGAATTAATTCGCGAATTATTCGTTTAGTTCGTTTAGTATGTTCATACCAAGGTTGTTAGCAACGTTTTCGCAACGTCCAAGGCAACGTGTTGCTAACGCGTTAGCAACATCGCAACGTTTGGGCCTGGACGTTGCGAAAACGTTGCGAACCATTTCTTTTTTTTTTTCCATTTTTTTTTGCAAATATAGTAACCTAGATGTATATTATAGTATATACATATGTAATATGTATTATATAGTATGTATTATGTTAATTTATGTAATATGTATTGAATATTTAATATTTATGATTCATTTCAAATTCTTGAATCCCTGTTCAATGAAGTGATGGAAGGTGCACAATGCACATTGCACATGTATGATGTCAGAATTTACAACTAATCATTATCATGACTCAATGACTCATTCTAAAATTCAAATTTCAAATTCACCATGCATATTCAAGCAACTTAGTAACTTAGCCGTAACTTATTACTTAGTACTTAGTAGTACTTACTACTTAGACTTTAGTACTTACTACTTTGTACTTAGCAATGTTCATGACACATGTTGGAACTTGGCACCAGTGACCAGGCAATTGCATTGTTTTCAAGTGACAAGAATGATAGAATAAAACTTCAAAGCATCTCATATGACATCAGAGTCCAGACAAATACTATTATATACAACTTACAAGTAACATTGAAAAACAAACTTCAAAGAATTATAATTTATGACAAAAACATGTGAAAAAGTCAACCTCATCTCAAAATTATGACACTGGTGACTGTCATGTCCATAATACATATACATCAATGATCATACCAATAACCATCATCCATGTCACATGATACCACTAAGTAGTCAAAGTTCAAACAATAAACTGCAGTGTCAATAATACAATGATCGATCAATATCAAGTAAATCATAAGTCATGACTCATAATATCATAATACATATGACATGTCACATGAGCAGTCATCAATCCTCAAAATCCTATGAGTCACTAATAACTATCACCATCAGCATCATCATCACTATCATCATCATCATCATCATCATCATGTGGTGCTCGACTAATAGATGCCTCCATCCTACTAGTAGATGGCCCAGGTACACTGTGTGCTCTATGACTAGAACGAGTCCGAGATGCCTTCGTATCATGCTGTGGCACTGTCAACTCCTGATAGAGCATGTCATATAGATCAAGGTCCTCTGCCGGAATGCTAGGTATATCATGGACCCTCTCTATATCAAGCTCATCGACGTGCACCTGCCGCACCTCTGCTGAGTGGCCACCACGCTCCAATAAACGCAAGTTGCAGTGGCAATAGACAAGCCGCTCCAACTGCAATGTAGATAGTCTATTCCTCTTCTTTGTATGGAAGAGGGGCCATGTACTCCAATTCCTTTCACATGGACTGGCACTACAGTCTTGTGAAAGTATGCGGATGGCTAACTTTCTCTGCAAGATAAAAAAGAAAGAGTTCATTAAGAAGAGGAATGACTCATGAGACAAAGTTATAACTTATTAGTTAAAACTTAAAGACTCAAAAGGAAATTGGAATGACTTACTAGCTCAGGTGTACCAACACCGTATCTCTCCCACCATGTCACAGGCATCAACTGCATGCTTCTCAAGCATGCCGTGTCTCTACCAAAAAGTCCTTCATTATTCTGAAACTGGGTGAGCTGAAGCTCCAACTTCCCACGTAGCTCCACATCAGAAGGTCCATACAAACGATCTACATACTCATTCCAAGCAGTCACAAGCTCCATATCCAATGACTGTGATGCAGATCTCCATAAAGGATGTAGTAGATTGGCCATCCCATGTATAGGGCGATGGAACCAATCCCACCTCTTCCTCCATATTCCTTTTATTTCCTCTATCCTATGGATAAAAAATCAATCAAGTTAGAAAACAATAAGATTTAAGAATGTTGAAGAGTCAAGACTTGAAAGTTGAACATGAATGCTCATACAAAAAATAAAATATGGTTACCCAAGTTTCAACTTACCTCTCCAATGTCAAATAAGGACATCTTTGTATAGACTCTCCGACACGATCCATGAACTCATAAACAAGTCCAAGTGTGCAGCCCTCTCTATCTGCTATGCATATGAGTGAATATAAGGGCTGTAAGGCCCGCACTAATCCCTCCACATCCCTCCAAAAGCTGTCATCCAAACATGTGCGTCGTACAAGCTCTGCCTTTGGACTAGTATATCCATCCCAAGCTAACCAATCAGGTGATACAACTGTCTGCATCAGTGCTTGCCTCACTCTTAATAATCTTTCCATGACTATGCACATGTATGCAAATGTGGTCTTCGCGGGCTTCACCAAATCAATATCACTGTAAGACCGAAATATAGCAAGCAATTTTGGTCTCTTTGTGAACAAAGAGACCACTTTTATGCAAGTGGTAAAAATGGTGTAAATCCATGGTATCTTCCCCACATCCTCTATCAACAAATCAATGCAATGGGCAGCACACGGTGTCCACACAATAGAGGGGAATTCTTCTTCTAGAAGCTTGCCCATAGCCACACAATTACTTCCATTATCTGTGACCACCTGGACTACCTTTTCTATACCAATGTCCATGATAGCTTGACGGATATGGTCATAAATGAACCGACCTGTTTACATATAACACAATGAATCATTAATCAATTGATAAATTATAATTTATCTTGACATGTGTCATGGTGCATGCACATGCACATTGCATGTGCATAACACATGTGCATGGGCATGTGCATGTGCCATGTGCATATGCCATGTGCCATGTGCCATGTGCCATGTGCCATGTGCCATGTGCCATGTGCCATGTGCCATGTGCCATGTGCCATGTGCATGTGCATGTGCATGTGCATGTGCATGTGCATGTGCATGTGCATGTGCATGTGCATGTGCATGTGCATGTGCATGTGCATGTGCATGTGCATGTGCATGTGCATGTGCATGTGCATGTGCATGTGCATGTGCATGTGCATGTGCCATGTGCATGTGCCATGTGCATGTGCATGTGCCATGTGCATTGTGCATGTAGTATGCACAATGCACATGGCACATGGCACATGCACATGGCACATGCACATGCACATGGCACATGCACATGCACATGCACATTCACATGCACATGCACATGCACATGCACATGCACATGCACATGCACATGGCACATGCACATGCACATGGCACATGCACATGCACATGCACATGCACATGCACATGCACATGCACATGCACATGCACATGCACATGCACATGCACATGCACATGCACATGCACATGGCACATGCACAATGCACATGCACATGCACAATGCACATGCACAATGCACATGCACAATGCACATGCACATAATACATTGCACATTGCCACATGTGTCATGCACAAGTGACAATGCACATGCACATGCGAGATGCCACATGCATGATTGATCATTGGCAATTGCACAATCAAATATAAACTGAAAATTCAGATATCAGTTCACTCACCTGTGACTATAGTACCAGCAGCTGATGCATCTATGGCTCGAAGGAACATGGTCCCTTTGCAACAATGCACCAAAATGTTGTACACATTTCTCTTTCGTATGTCCGTCCATCCATCACACATGATTGTGCATCCATACTTTGCCCATGTCTCTTTCATGGGCTCAAGCTCTCTCTCTAATGCTTCCTTTGTTTTTTTGAGCTCCGTTGTCCTCAACTCTTCATAGGTAGGCCCTTGCCAACGAAACCCTAATAGTGATACCTTCTCAATGGCATTTCTCCATGCCGGTGTCCGTGCAACATTAAAAGACAAACCACATTGTATAAAAGCTTTCATGACGGCTTGTGTGGCTTCTTGTTTACGTTGTTGTTGCAAGCTAGCACGTATAGATGCTCCTCCAAGAGAGCCAAGTGGGTGCTCTTGTGGATCATGCTCTACTCTTGTACTCTTTCTTGGTGGCTCGTGCTCTATGTCAATGTCTATGGAAGCCTCGTGAGCTTGAGATGCTTGAGTTTGGGGATCACAAGAACCATGTGAACCGCTTGCAAATGATCTAGATTGTGATTGGGCTCCACTATTCCTTCTACCTTGGGCTTTTTGAGCTACCCATGCCATTAGCTCTCCCTTTATAGCTTCGGGCATAGGCTCTTTGCAAGGTGCAACTCCTATGCCACTAACTCTTCCAAGGTGTGCCTTGATCCTATCGGCTCCACCGGCTCCACTATAGCCACAAAGCTTGCAAGTCCATCTCTCACTACCCCCGGAGCCCATCTTTCCTTGGCTTGTCACATATTCCCAACATGCTTGTTTTGCTTTAGGCATGTTGATGGAAGAGGTTAAAAGCTTGGAGAGCTCAGAGAACTCAAGATAGGAAGCAATAGATAGGGGGGGCACCGGTGTGTGAGGGTGTGTGTGTAATAAAACTACTCTTGCCTTGAGGCTTGGAAGTTGGATTGCTGTTTGACTGTCCGAAACGCGCTCTCGGGTCAAGATCTCAACAGAGCATACTGCCTCAATGAGGCCGTTTCGGCGAAACGGCCTCATTTGAGGCAAAAAAATTTGTCTTTGTTCGCAACGCGTTGCGAACGTCGCAACGTTGCGAAGTTGCGTTGCGAACGTTGCGAACGCATCGCAACGCGTTGCGATGCAACTATGGTTCAGACCAAAAATAAAATTCGGGAATTTTATCCACCCGAAGAGAATTTTATTTTTTACATATAAAGTATATATATTTAGTTCAATCACATGTAAGATACATCATACATCATACATACATCACACAATTGTCAACATCATACATCAAATGATTTAAATCATACATCATACATCAAATGATTTAACTTTTAACCAATAACACATTTCAATTTACATCATAGTACATACACATTACAATTTACATCATACTACATCGAAAAGAGGTGCAATATGACTCCCCTTGCTCTCTAATAACTTGAGATTGCAGTGTGTATACACTAACTTCTCAAGTTGTGAAGGACTCAATCTGTTTCTCTTTTTCGTATGAAAAAGAGCCCATGTACTCCAATTCCGTTCAGCCGGTCCAGTGCTACAATCTTGCGATAATATGTGGAGTGCCAACTTTCTCTACATAGTACAAAACAACAAAAGACAATTTTGAATGGGTCATGACTCGTCAGTCATGACACTTCATGATAATTTAATAAAGATTAAAGTACCAGCTTAAAGTTGAAACTTGAAACTTGAAAGTAATTTCTCTACTCACCAATAGAGGAGTGCCTACTCCATATTTCTCTCACCAAGTTACAGGTGTAACCTGGTTCTCTCACAATCGTGCAGCGGGCTGCCCAATTGCAACGGAACTGTAACCGCTCACTCTCCAACTGGGACTGGAGGCTTAGATCTCCCTGTGTCCAACGCTGCACATACTCTATCCAACTATCTTCTAAGGCTTCGTCAACATTTTGCTCCTCGGATCTCCACAATGGATGGAGTACATGAGCAACAACATGGATTGGTTTGTGAAACCAATCCCATCTCCTCTGCATTGCATCACATAACTCACGTTTCCTAAAAATCAATGTGACAAAATAAACAAACATTACATTAGAATCTAACTCAAGAGTCAAAGGTGAATCACAAATATGTAAAAAGTAAAGATTAAATTTAAAAATACCAAAGTTATTAATACTCACTCAATCTCAGAGAGTCCACCAATGTTTCTGATGCATCCTTGTATACGACCAATGTATTCGTATACAAGTCCAAGTGTGCTCCCCTCCATATCCACAATACGAAGCACAGAATAAAGAGGTTGAAGAGCTCCAATAAGTATCTCTGCCTTTGACCAAAAGGCATCATCTCCCATAACCAATGCTGAAAAACGTGTATATAATGGTTCTGTAACCGGTAAATGATACCATTCCTCTGAGACAACTGTCCGAAGAAGCCCTTTCCTCACTCGAAGCACTCTATCTAGGACAATGAACATATAGCAAAATCGAGTCATGGAAGGCTTTTGTAGCTCAAGGTCTGAATGTGCACGGAAAATATTTTGGACTTTAGGCTTAGAGGTCACAAATTTTACAATGAATCTTGCCTTCTTAAGGATGGACTTCACCCATTCCATGGCACCAATGTCTTCCATTAAAAGATCTAGACTATGACTAGCACAAGGAGTCCATGTAATTTTAGGGAACTCATTCTCAAGCATGCGTCCCATGGCCACACAATTAGATGCATTATCTGTGACCACTTGCACGACATTGTTGCTCCCAACATCTTCTATAGCTCTTTTCACATGGGAGTATATAAATTAATCCGTGACAATCGTCCGAGGTGCATGTGCAGGAATGGCACGCAAGAACATTGTCCCCTTGTAAGAGGAGACAAGAATGTTATACACATTTCTCTTGCTTATGACAGACCACCCATCACACAAGATAGATTATCCATATTTCTCCCAAGTGGAACGTAAGGATAACATTTCTGTTTCCACTGCACTCTTTTGTCTATTCAACTCTTTAGTGCGCAGCATAGCACCTGAGGGTCCCTCCCAAGGAGCACCTATACGACTCACTGCTCTCATAGCCCTCTTCCATGCGGTTGTGTTTGCAATGTTGAATGGTAAGCCACACAAAATAAATAGTTTAGATATTTCTTTAGTAGCTTCTTCCATTGCTTGTTTTTGCAAAGAGGCTTTCATGCTACCTCTTGCAAACACATTGGTCTCAGGGACCCTAGGTATTACCATAGGACTTGCACTAGAGCTTGCACTTTCATTACGAGCTCTTTTTGCTCGACCTGCAGAGGACTCATCAATGTGACTCTCTGGTTCTTGATCTTCATGTCCACTTGAGGAATGGGATAGAGAACCCATACTTCCTACACCTTGACTCATCTGCATCTTTGCAGTCAAGTCTTCAAAGACATTTTGAGGCACAGAGTGGCATTTTCCAATGCCGCCACCTCGTAGTCCTAGAAGGTGTGCTTTGATACGTGAAGCACTACCAACATAAATCCCTTCACAATACTTGCACTGCCAAGTATTGGGTCCAGTGTTGATCATCTTCACATGCGATCGAAACTCGGATGTGGGAGCTCTACCCATAATGATTCAATGTATATAAGCCTAAACCCTAATAGGTTAAGGACCAAGGTATGGAAAATGGAGCTCTCTCTATAGACTCTCTCTCTCTCTCTCAGGGGGGGGGGGGGGGGAGCCGAATGATGAAATCGCGCACGGATGCAGGCTACAGCAGGCGGGTGCGCTGAAAATGGGTTAGAATCCCAAAATAACTGCCCTAAAACGGTCACGACTGAAGTATGAAGCCCAAAAAAATTCGAAAAAAAAAGGTGCAAAAAATTCGTTCCTAGGGAATTAAATCGCGAATGCATTAAACGAACTTTATCTGAGAGGAAAAATTCGCGAATTTTTTATTCTATGATTCTGAGCATGCGGTACATCTCAAGAAGACTTTACAAACTCTTAGAGACCACAAATTGTATGGAAAGAAGAGTAAGTGTTTCTTTGCTAAGGATAAACTTGTGTATCTAGGAAGAGTCATATCAAAAGAAGGAATCCTTATAGATGAAGATAAAGCAAAAACAATAGTTGATTGGCCGATTCCTAAGATTGTAAGGGATATAGTCTAAAATACATCTTCACACAACCATTACTTAATAACATGCAGAAGCGTTGGATTGAATTATTAAACGAGTATGATTTTGACATTAAGTATCTGGCTGATAAGGAAAATAAGTTCATTGATGCATTGAGTCGAAGACTTTTATGTAATCTTCTTTCTGTAATAAATTCTGATTTTCTCAATCAAATTCAAGAAGAACTGAAACATGACTCTTTTTATGCACCTATTTTGAATTTTTGAATGGAAACAGGGGATCGATGTATAAGGAAAAATTTTATTTGCAGAATGGATCCTTGTATTGTAATAATCGATTGTGTATATCTTCTGAGTCCTTGCTAAAAGTTAGAATATTGCATGATTGTCATGATGCACCTTTCTCTGCACATCCAGGTTATTCAAGGACCTATGTTAAAACAAAGTGTTCTTATTTTTGGCCATGTATGAAACGGGATATTAGAAAATATGTTAGTGAAAGTTTGAAATGCCAACAGGTGAAAACTGAGTTTAAGAGAATGCTTGGAATGCTTCAACCTTTGGATGTTCCAAATCAGAAATGGAAGTCTATTTCTATGGACTTTATCACTAAATTAGCTATGACCAGAAGTAAGCATGATACCATATTTTTTGTGGTCGATCGGCTTATCAAGGTGACACATTTCTTTCATATGAAAAAGACCGATACTGCTTTGAATGTTGCAAGAATCTTTGTAAAAGAAATTTTTTGATTGCATGGAATGCCTAAAAGCATAATTTCTGATAGAGACTCTAGATTTACATCAAACTTTTGGAAAGCGATATTTGAATCGATTGGAACGCAACTTCGTATGAGTAGAGCTTTCCATCCACAAACTGATGGGGAAACCAAGACGGTTAACCGGGTAGTTGAAGATATGTTGCGTATGTATGTGAATGAAAAGAAAGATAATTGGAGTGAATATTTACCCTTGGTTGAGTTTGCATACAATAGTGCATGGCGTTCATCTATAAAAATGACTCCGTTTGAGGCTATGCACGGTTATAATTGTTTGATTCCACCTTCATTTTCGGGTTTTCCAAATAAAGTGGAAGTATCCAAAGAAATGCTTGATAAGATGGATGAAGAAATTGGAAAAATTAAGAAACACATAAAAGAAGCTCATAAAAGATAAAAGAAATTCTACGATTTAAAGAGAAGACCATTTGAATTTCAAATTGATGATATGGTATTTCTTAAAGTTAATCCTCACCGATCTAACTTATTGCTAGGGAAGGATCATTGACTTTCTCCTCGATACGTAGGTCTTTTTAAAGTTTTGAAAAAAATTGGATCTCTTGCTTATTTGTTGGAATTACCTAAACATTTAAATATGCATCCTGTATTCATGTTAGTTTACTCAAAAGATATGTACCTTAAGCTGAAAGATGATGGCTCCTTTGAGCTTCAATCGGAAATAATATTAGATAGGAAGGAAAGAGTGCTTAGAAACAGATCTATAGTAGAAATTTTGGTGAAATGGCACTCATACCTAGTAGAAGATTCGAGTTGGATGAACTTAGATGATTTTCTAACACATTATTCTTCTTTCCAACTCTGAGGATAGAGTTCTTCAAGGGGGGAGAATTGTAATAGGCTTCTTTTCTAGTGAAATAATTCATTTTGAACTTTCTGAATTTCATTGTGGGGATAATGCTTAGAATGAATAATTAGGTCATTTTATGCATGTAGGAAAATTTTGGGATTACAAGTTTCATATTCTTTCTCTAGATCTTATTCGCATCATGTTTTGTAGTTGAAATTTGAAGGTGAAGATGAAAGAATTAAGAAAAACTTTGTACGAGAGAAAGGTAGAGAAAGTATAGGAGAATAAAATTGTCTGAGTGAATTTTTATGAATCATGTTTTAAGCACCTTGTTCAAGGCTCTACATTTAGTTCGTTGTAAGAAAATGTCTTGTTTTTACTCTCTCTCTAGAATTTTGAAACTTGCAAGGCTCAAAAGTGGCATTTAGAGACGGATTTGGACCTACGTCATCTCTAATACTGTTGTACAGATCGAAAAATTGAATAAAAGTGTCTCTCACAAGCTTAAGCTAATTCCTCACCATTTTTGAGTTATAGGGATTTGAAAAGTGCTGTTTTTCAACACTTCAAAAAAGAAAAAAAGAAAAAAGAGGGTTTCTCTAATTCTATTCGAATCCGTGATTCTAATGCTTACGTGTCACCATGTCTAATTATGGATATTTTCAGATATGTTTTTTTGGTGCTTTTCTCCTATTTTTTTGATAGGTACACAAAAAGAAAGCACACTACGATCGCATGGCTTTTGTGAAAGTTTTGGAGAAACTCGACTTTTTTCTAAATTTGGTGAATGGCATACTTCTTTGGCGGGGCGGCGATCAAACTTTGCTATAGAGAGACCTGCATATTAACAAAAGGGGATGCACAGAAATCAGGGAATTACCTTGAGATTGAGATTGAGATTGAGAGTGAGAGTGGGAGTGGGAGTGGGAGTGGGAGTGGGAGTGGGAGTGGGAGTGGGAGTGGGAGTGGGAGTGGGAGTGGGAGTTGGAGTGGGAGTGGGAGTGGGAGTGGGAGTGGGAGTGGGAGTGGGAGTGGGAGTGGGAGTGGGAGTGAGAGTGAGAGTGTGAATGAGATTGTGATAGCTCGGGGGTGGTCGGGAGGTAGATCCTTCGTCAAGAAGCTATTTCCCAAGGCTGTTGTAACCATTGATTCTCATCTATACTATCATAATTCTTCTTTCTCTGAGTCATATTCTTTCGTATCAGATTTTCTCTGATCCTGTGAAATCTCTGTGTTTTTCCTCCTCTGTTATTCTTGAATAATCGAAAGATTGTGATTGGGGATAGACTGTGATTGGGGAAGCGCTACAATAAAGGAGATAGTCTCCAATAGTGAATCTACTACCATGGGTGGTGAAGCTAGCTCTGCCCCGATGATGTCATGTGGCACTGACTGTTTCCCGCGAAATAGTCATGAGATCATACGTACTCGTGGCCTCTTGATTGCACTCCACTAGGTGAGTGTGAGGTCTGGGGCCCAAACTGTCGCAGCATACATCATAGCTGGTCTGACTAGTGTGTCAAATAGCCAGCCCTTCCTACGGGGCTCCTGGAAGTGTGCTTGGAGAGAGAGAGAGAGAGAGAGAGAGAGAGAGAGAGAGAGAGAGAGAGAGAGAGAGAGAGAGAGAGAGAGAGAGAGAGAGAGAGAGAGAGAGAGAGAGAGAGAGAGAGAGAGAGAGAGAGGGGTTGGCTGCTCTTGTACCTGTGAATAGAATTATACTTGTTAACTATTGCATTGAGTTGGGTGGCACATTTGCACAGAGATCTCAGCTGGGAGAGGTTAGAACGAAGGTAGTTTTATAGTTGTGAACCGAGCTATAAGAGAAATGAAATGAAACGATATTTTAACGTTTGCTAAGGCGAAAATGATTTATGAGTCCATAAGGTTACAAAATGGTGAAATTGATACTAAGTCTGGGCTAGAAATATGGAAAAAGAAACTAAATGACTAAGAACTGAGTATAGTGGATGTGGGATAGAAGTTAGGGTGGACTAGAGACACTCTAATCTATACAAAGATACAGGATCTTAAAAGAGGCTGATGCCTGAGAATACAATTGATTATCATATACTTTTAGATGCTTTCCAATGTTGAGTATCTGTAAAACTTGGAGTAGAACGAGCAATGTATAAATGTAACTGAAGTAGCTTTTGCAATGGAAACACGTTCTGTAATAGGTATATGAGTTGCTCTTTAGTCTATTTCACATGAAGAAGTGACAACGATATTCTATATCTTGGCTATTCATGATGTAAAAAAATCTCCAGAGTCCACATAGAAAAACAATAGCCTATGGTAGATCTTTTAATGTTGTAATCTCCAACATAAAAAAAACTTAAGCTCAAAATTATTAAATCCCCCTTGGAAGTCTAAGTGCGTAATATGTTGCTTCTTGAAGATATCTAAAAATAATTTTATAATGGAATACACCTTGCCTTGGACGTAAGTTTCAGACTTCAGTGTTCAAATCTCTGATGTACCTAACACACCAGAATGAATGCATCTAACCATATAGTATTATGGCGCATATGTAATACATCAAATGCTGTCAATTTATTGTCCTTCTCAGAAAGATAACTGCTAGTTTGACTTTTTAAGAAGGAAACCCAACCCCTCTCTCTCTCTCTCTCTAATTGAATTCAACCCTTCTTTCTCTCTCTTTATGTAAGTTGTAATTGATCTACTAGAATTTACTCACGCAGGCTCCGATACTTTTTGCCGGTGTTGCTCATTCAGTTGCACCTGCAAACAATATGGTATAGTGTTTAGGAAAAGTAGCTTATGTGCTCAGACATTGTATCGAGAAGGTGTTGAATATTTTGACACATGTTTCTTCAGGTCATCAAAGTTTTGACAGGTTCCCCAACAGCATATTCTGCAAATCCAAGAGTACAACTGAAAGAATCACCTGCATTAACTGGATCCTCTGTTGGACTTGTGTCTGCAGTACAGGTATACAATGATGTAGCTTTTTAAAATATATTCTTAAGCATCTAGGGCCTAGGCACGCTCGCAACTATGTGTATCAAAGTACACTGTATGCACAAGTTGTACAAGCTTCCGCACATCTCTACACATACACAAAGGCATGTGCATGTTTCATTGCACACATTTGCATATGTATTGATACTCATATTACATATATACCCTCCCTCCCCCTTAAGCATTCAGGGTCTAAGCATGCTCGTAACCATGTTTATCCAACTGCACTTGTATGTACACAAATGTACAAGCTTCCACACATCTCTACACATGTACAAAGGCATGTGCATGTTTCATTGCGCATGTTTGCATACGTATGGATGTGCATGGGATTGTAAGAAGGACGTGTAGAAGAGGGTTTTTAATCTGAGTTCAATTAGATCAGTCTAACTGCCTACACCAAAAGCTATCAATTTGAAGAGAGGTCCTTGTGCATGGAGGAAAGTGTAAATTCTATGGAGTTAGCTTATTCAAATAAATGAAGCAAAAGCCTTCAGTGCTGAAGAGCATGCTAACCAAATCTATGCACACATTGGAATCTTTATCAGATCATCTAGGGCAAAATTAAACAAAGTTCAAACTACAATATTTGCTTCAACTGACTTTCTTAAGTGTTCCTCATAGGCATCCTTCACATAAACCACTCTAGTTTTTCATCAATCTTTATCACATGCATGAAAACTAGCTACATGCCATCAATGTAGACTTGAAAACCTTTCCAAAAAAAGTACACACTAATTATTTTAACGGTGAAAGTTTGATTTGCACACATGACATACGTTTAGTGTTCATGAACTCTCTTTGTAGAAAAGCTGGCATAAATTGCAGGCCTGTGCAAAAATTATTTCAGCTTACAAAACATGCTAACATTCACAGAAAGGAGAGCTTGCTTTGAGACTTTTAATGTGAGCCATCGGGTTTGTTGTTACAGAGTTACGACATCCATCAATGGGATGGGATGGGATGGGATGGAGGGACGGGTGGATAGATGGATGGAGGGATGGACTCTGGAGAGATGGTGGGAAGGTTGGGATGCCATAGAATGGGAGTGGTGGTATGAACAGGAGGTATGGATGGATCAATTGAATGATAAATGGATGGATAGATGGATAGATCAATCGATAGGTGTATTGATGGATTGATGGATGGATGGGTGGATGGATCAATGGGTGGATGGATCAATGGGTGGATGGATAGATGTAGATAAATAGATAGGTAGATAGATAGATAGATAAATAGATAGGCAGATAGATATTGTTGGAATTTGGGGCCCCAGGGTATTCCAATACTAACAACCTTTGAGCATACACACTTAATTCAACAAGATGATAAGTGAGAGATAGAAAGAAACTTGAGACAAGAATAGGTAATGTAAGCAAATTGCTTACTCACTAATGCAGATGGCCGAATTACAAAATGGGAGTACTACTCAACCATATGATGGTGCACTCACTAGATGGAAGAATAGACAAGAAGATGATGATGTACAGAATTCAGATTATGCTGTTATAATCTGAGTGTGTGTGAAGCATACGAGCAACGGATTGAACCTAACCTCTCAAGAAAGTGCAACAAATCTGAAAATCAGCAAACCCTAATTCTGAAATTAAGGTTCAGAAACCCTAAAACAGAATATAGGATTAACTTACGAAAGATAGCTGCTCCAAACTTGTAGAAGACTCCTTGCTCCAAGAGAATAGTCTCTTCTTCACCTCTCCTTAGCCTCCAAAGCTTCAGAACTCCAAAATTGACACTATGCCAGCATCAAGTCAAGAAGTGACTCCTCCTTGATTGTCCAAAAGTGTTGCCAAGACCTCTATTATATACCTTTGGTGTCCATCCATAAAGCATAGCGAAAAATTTGCGAAAAAGCTGCCATCACTGTTTTTTTTTTTAAGTAGTTACCAAAATTAGCTTTTCGTTGAAGTTTAAAAAACTATCGCTAATTTTTGACTTGCTTTATTTTTAATCGCTACAATTAAGTGCTTTTGCCATCTTCTACAACTATAACCTAGCTTTTTGTGTTTTGTACATCAAGAACCTTAGAAATATGCATCACATCATTTTAGGGCAGAAACTAGGGTTTGAGTTTTCTCCTAATTCTGACCTCTGATCACAGAATGAAGCATATCACTAGATAGCTCTCATGAAACTCTATCTATCTAGCCTAAAAAAGTTTTACCCAAAATGTACAAAAAAATGGCTAAGTCTTAAGTAGGATTGCTGGAGATGGACCATATGTACATTGATTTCTAACAATCCCTCCTTCAATGCCATATTGGTACAAGCTTCAGTAACTTGCACATCTTCTCATGACTATCTCTAGTCAATGCTTTGGTAAATATATCTGCAACATTCTCACTAGAAGGAACATAAACAAGCTCAATGTGCTTCTTTGCTATCTGTTCTCGAATATAGTGGTAGTGAACCTCTATATGTTTTGTCCTTGCATGATGCATTGGATTCTTTGCTATAGCTATTGGAGTCTGGCTATCTGAAAATATCTGAATGGGTTCATGTACTCTTACATATAGATAACTGAAAATCTTCTGCAACCAAACTGACTCCAAAGTAGCCGTAAATGCTGCACGATATTCAGCTTCACATGATGAAGTTGCAATAGTGGGTTGTCTCTTCGAAAGCCATGAGATAAGACAATCTCCAAGATAAAAACAAAAACCACTAGTACTTCTTCTAGTGTCTTTATCACCTGTCCAATCAGAATCTGAAAATCCTTTTAGTAATAAATGTGTAGATTTTGAGAATACCATAGCATAATTTGAAATTCCCTTCAAATATTTGAAGATCCGCTTTACTCCTTTCTGTTGGTGCATTTTGCCCAAGCCTACATGCTTGATATGCTTGATATTATCCTCATTTGTAAGTCACATGAGTAGTCATGTGAACACCTCTTGTAAAAGAGTTCATTTTTATCTCTTGTAATTTGAAAAAGAAAAAGGAAAAGGATGGCTTACCTCATGCATGATGTAAAAGCAATTTCGTGGCTCTAACTACCAAAACCCACAACTTTTTGAGCTGAGGGAATATCTCCTAACTTTGAGGATCACTTTTAGGTGGAGCCATTCGAATTCAAATTCAAAACTCCCTCTAAGAATAGCTATAAAAGGAGCAAGAAGGAAGAGGCGATTAGCAAGCTTTGTACGTGACCACTTCATGTCATTTTGTAGAGATTGAAGAGCTTACTCCATAGCTCTATCATTTTACTCCCATTGTGCAAAGATTCATTGCCAATGTGGTTGTAATCATATATGAATTTATACATTTATCATCATTCACTTCTCTGTTTTGTTCTCTGCTATACTCAATCATAGCAGTACCTTCAGAAGATCATATCTCGAGTTCCACTGATCCTTTTTCAGTGATTTAACTTGCGTTGGATAGCTCTTATTGTCTAGTTTCTGCATATCAATTTCCAAGGTCATTGGATTTATAGTTTTGGAGATATCTGCATTTTACTGCTCACTGGTCTATCTCTGTAGAGCCCCGAGAATGGTGGGCATGTTCCAGAAATTGATGAAACTTGTTCTCAGTGCTCAGTCCATCATTTGAAGTGTTTTAACTTGGATTGGGAAGCTTGCTAAGTCTATTTGCTATGCCCAAAAGGAATTTTTCTAATTCCTACCAGGTTGAGAGCACTGTTCATTTTTTCCAGCAGGTGTATGTCCAAAAATAGCAAGTTTTGGGAGCTAGTCATTTCGCAACTAGTCTGTCTTGACTTAAACTTTTGGGATACATGTTCCAAAGTACTTGGCTGATATTTTGGTGGATTTAGGAAGATTAAAGGGTCTACTAATCAACTCTGAAGTCTCGGTTGGCTGGTGTGAAGTTGGCTGGTGTGAAGCTGGTTGTAGCAGCACCAACTCATCTTTGGATTGCATCCACCATCTCTCTTCACAGTGGTATCAGAGCATAGTCAAGCAACATGGGAGATGGATTTCCATCAACAATTGACAAATTGGATCGAAACAACTACCCGGCATGGTCTCTAAGGATGGAGGCTTACCTTCAAGGGAGGAATCTATATGGATTCATATCCGGAGATGAAGCAATGCCAACCATGAGGAACAAAGGGCAACCATCACATGAAGAAGTGGAAGGACTTTCGAATTGGTGTTCGAAGGATGCACTTGCAAGGTCCTATATTCTAAACTCAATCTTTGATTTTCTTTTACCTCATGTCAAGGGATGCAAGACATCAAGAGAGACCTGGAATGCACTTGCTTCTTTCTTCTCTTCCAACACTCGAGCAAGGAAGAACCAATTGTGGATGGAGTTCACAACAATGAAGAAAAGCCCGAAGCAAAATGTGACTGATTATGTCACAAAGATGAAGGAGATTTCCGACCAACTTGGAAGCATTGGAGAGGTAATTGAAGAGGAGCAAATCATAAGACAAATCATGAATGGAATCAAAGCAGACGACAAGTGGGAGTCATTCACAACAGCCATGGATTTATACATGGATATGCATGTACCCGACCTCAACACACTCATGGGCAAACTCTTCACTCATGAAGCAAAGATTAGCAAAAGTGGTGAGTCCTCAAGAGGTAATCAAACTTCTGCCTTATATTCTGATAAAGCTAAGGTCAAGGACAAGTCAAAGAATAGGAAGAATGAAGATGAAGGAAGCTCTTTCCAAGCAAACTTTGCAGGTAGAGGAAGAGCTAGAGGAAGAGGCAGAGGTGGAAAGCAAGGCAGGGGGAGATTCCAATCATCTCAACCTTGCAACATATGTGGCTTATCTAACCATACTACTGAAGAATGTTTCAGGAACCCGAGGAACTCAAGAGGAAGAGGATTCAATAGAGGTGGCTATGGATCAAATAGAGGTAGATACAATGGAGGCTACAACAACAACAACTACTACAACAACAATTACAACAACAACAACTATCAAAGTGGCCATAGAGGAAGAAGAGATTACAATAGCTATGCAGAGGACCAAAGTCAAGAAGATTCATTATTGATTATGAATCTATCAGCGAAGAAGGGTAAGGATGATGATCACATATTTTAATTGATTCGGGATGCTCGAACCATGTAGCAGGAAATGTGGCTTTACTTTCTGATTTGGAAGATCCTCATAACAAGCATGAAGTGCAGACAGGAGATGACACAAAGCACTCAGTGGAGAAGATAGGTAATGTGAAGACATCATATGGGAATATGAACCTCTTAAGCAAAGTCTTGTATGTCCCTACAATTACCAAAAATTTAATAAGTGTTGGACAGATTGTTGAAAAAGGATTGCAGGTTAGATTCAATCGATTTGGAGCATATGTTGAAGACCCAAGGCAAGGCTTTCGAAGGATTGCCAAAGGAGAAAAGACAGGAAGGCTTTTCACTTTTGAAGTGGAAGATACAAAGAACATAGCTTTGTTTAGCTATGGATCTCAAACTCTAACAGAGTTGGAGATATGGCACAAAAGGCTTGCTCACATTGGTGAGAGGACACTCAAACAGATTTGCAGGGACCAAAGTGTACTTGGTTTGCCTAATATCACAAGGCAACACATGATTTATAAATGTGAAGCTTGTCAACTCGGCAAGGCTCATAGACAATCTTTCAATAAGAAAGGATATATGTATCAAAATCCTTTGGATCTAGTGCACACGGATGTGTGGGGTCCAAGTAAGGAGCCATCTATATCAGGCTCAAGATATTATGTGTCTTTCATAGATGATTGTAGCAGGTGGACCATTCTGTTTTTCATGAAGCACAAGGATGAAGTGTTTAATTGCTTTAAGAAGTATATTGCTCTTGTTGAAAACCAAACAGGTAGGACTTTGAAACGACTCAGATCAGATGGTGGAGGAGAATACTTCTCTTCTGAATTTGATGCCTTCTTGCATGAAAGAGGCATTAAAAGGGAAGTCACTACAAGGTATACACCCGAACTCAATGGTGTAGCAGAGAGGAGGAACAGAGCTATTGTCGAAGCTGCAAGGTCCATGCTCAACGAAAATGGATTGCCAAACTACCTATGGGCAGAGGCTGTGTCTACAGCCACATATCTCATAAATAGACTTCCATCTAAGTCACTAGATGGAACCACTCCATATGAAGTGTGGAATGGAAGAAGACTTAGTCTAGAGCATTGCAAAATCTTTGGATGCTTAGCCTATGCTCACATTCCTTCTCAAGTAAGAGGGAAATTGGATCCCAAGGCAGAGAAGTGTGTATTCATTGGTTATGATCAAAACCAAAAGGGATATAGATTGTACAATCCAACCAATAAAGGATTTTCTGTGAGTAGATATGTAATTTTTGATGAAAACAAATCATGGTTTGATGATGACAGGAAAGTGAAGCTTCCTTATGACTTGGATGAAGATTTTCCATCACTTCAACCAAAGGAGCCAAAGCAGATTGAAGAAAGTGATTCGGAGATTGACCTAGAAGACTTGGAAAGACTAAAGCTATGGAAGAACAAAGGAAAAGCAAAGATGAAGGATGCTACATATGGACCCGAGAGCTCACATCAACCACTTAGAAGGTCTGCAAGGGAGAAGAAGAAACCAGAGAGGTTTGGTTATGAAACTTCTTTGGTCACCAAGCACTCAATCTACATTGCAAAGGATTCAACCAATGAAGAACCTACCACATTTGAAGAAGCACAAAGCAAGAAAGCTTGGAGAGATGCAATGGATGAAGAAATGGAAGCCTTGAAGGAGAATGACACTTGGGAGCTTGTACCTAACAAGCCATCTATGAAGATAATCGGATCTCGATGGATATACAAAATCAAGAGGAATCCAGATGGAAGTATAAATAGACACAAAGCAAGGTTAGTTGCTAAAGGGTTTGCTCAAACCCATGGTATTGATTATGAGGAGACTTTCTCTCCTGTTGCAAAAATGCCTACAATTAGGGTTCTCATTAGTCTAGAAATTGGAATCTTTATCAACTTGATGTAAAGAATGCTTTCTTGAATGGATGGATTTCTGAGGAAGTGTATATGGCAGAACCTCCTGGATATGAGGATGCACATCATCCTAACTATGTATGCAAACTAAAGAAAGCTTTGTATGGATTGAAGAAAGCTCCAAGAGCTTGGAATTTCAGATTGGTGACTTATTTGCAGGACCAAGGATTCAAAGCTAGCAAGGCGGATACCTCTTTGTTCATAAAGAGGAATGGATCTGAAGTGATCTATTTATGTGTGTATGTTGATGATATTATTATCACAGGCAATGATCTTGAAGGAAACAAACAGGTAAAGAGTCAAATGAAGGAGGAGTTCAAAATAAGTGACCTCGGACCACTCACTTATTTTCTTGGATTGGAGTTGATCTACACAGATTCAGGTATATACATCACACAAAGGAAGTATGTGCATGACATGCTCGTCAAGTTCAAGATGGAAAATACCAAGTGTGCAGGTACACCTATGGAGCAAAATCATAAGCTTAGTGCTTATGAAGGAGAGCCAATTGAAGACATCACAAGCTATCAAAGCTTGGTTGGAAGTTTGAACTATGCAACACTCACAAGGGTGGATATATGCTATAGTGTTAGCATATTGAGTCAGTTTATGCATAAGCCGAGAAGACCACATATGGAAGCGGCCAAGAGAGTCCTCAAGTACCTAAAGGGGACCATGAATGAAGGTTTGTTTTATTCATTTACTTCAGATATTGAGCTAAAGGTCTACTCAGATGCAGATTGGGCCGGATCTAAAGATGATAGAAGAAGCACATCAGGGTATATATCATTTGCAGGTTCAAAAATCATTTCTTGGTCATTGAAGAAGCAACCAACCGTGGCATTATCTTCTACTGAAGCCGAATATAGAGGTTTGGCTAATGCAACTCAAGAAATCATGTGGTTAAAGTCTTTGTACACAGTTCTTGGACTTCATTCTTCAACACCTCACATTTTTGGTGACAACACAAGCTCACTACATCTAGCAGCTAATCCGGTATACCATGCTAGAACCAAGCATATTGAAGTCCACTACCATTATGTAAGGGAGAAGCTAATGAGCAAGGATATTCAAGTATCCTATGTCTCTACAGATATTCAATGTGCAGACCTGTTGACTAAAGCTCTTGATGGTACGAAGTTAAGTAGATTCAAGTTGATGATTGGCTTGCAGGAAATCAAGGACAATTGAAGACTTATTTGAAGGCCAAGCATGTTAGGCTTGAGGGGGAGCTGTTGGTGCATTTTGCCCAAGCCTATATGCTTGATATGCTTGATATTATCCTCATTTGTAAGTCACATGAGTAGTCATGTGAACACCTCTTGTAAAAGAGTTCATTTTTATCTCTTGTAATTTGAAAAAGAAAAAGGAAAAGGATGGCTTACCTCATGCATGATGTAAAAGCAATTTCGTGGCTCTAACTACCAAAACGCACGACTTTTTGAGCTGAGGGAATATCCCCTAACTTTGGGGATCACTTTTAGGTGGAGCCATTCGAATTCGAATTCAAAACTCCCTCCAAGAATAGCTATAAAAGGAGCAAGAAGGAAGAGGCGATTAGCAAGCCTTGTACGTGACCACTTCATGTCATTTTGTAGAGATTGAAGAGCTTACTCCATAGCTCTATCATTCTACTCCCATTGTGCAAAGATTCATTGCCAATGTGGTTGTAATCATATATGAATTTATACATTTATCATCATTCACTTATGTGATTCTTGTACGTGACCACTTCATGTCATTTTGTAGAGATTGAAGAGCTTACTCCATAGCTCTATCATTCTACTCCCATTGTGCAAAGATTCATTGCCAATGTGGTTGTAATCATATATGAATTTATACATTTATCATCATTCACTTCTCTGTTTTGTTCTCTGCTATACTCACTCAGAGCAGTACCTTCAGAAGGTCATATCTCGAGTTCTACTGATCCTTTTTCAGTGATTTAACGTGCGTTGGATAGCTCTTACTGTCTAGTTTCTGCATATCAATTTTCAAGGTCATTGAATTTATAGTTTTGGAGATATCTGTATTTTACTGCTCACTGGTCTATCTCTGCAGAGCCCCGAGAATGGTGGGCATATTCCAGAAATTGATGAAACTTGTTCTCAGTGCTCAGTCCATCATTTGAAGTGTTTTAACTTGGATTGGGAAGCTTGCTAAGTCTATTTACTATGCCCAAAAGGAATTTTTCTAATTCCTACCAAGTTGAGAGCACTGTTCATTTTTTCCAGCAGGTGTATGTCCAAAAATAGCAAGTTTTGGGAGCTAGTCATTTCGCAACTAGTCTGTCTTGACTTAAACTTTTGGGATACATGTTCCAAAGTACTTGGCTGATATTTTGGTGGATTTAGGAAGCTTAAAGGGTCTACTAATCAACTCTGAAGTCTAAGTTGGTTGGTGTGAAGCTGGTTGTAGCAGCACCAACTCATCTTTGGATTGCATCCACCATCTCTCTTCACACTTTCCAATGTAACATTGTCGGATTATGCATGAACTCTGATACTTGAGAAACTGCAAACTGTATATTTGGACATGTATTACAAAGATATATCAAGCATCCAACTGCTTGACAATATAAAGTAGCATCAAATGATTCTTCATCTGCTACTATTTGTAAAGACGCGTTCTGATCCATAGGTGTTTGCATAGGTTTAGCTTCAGTCATCTGAAACCTTTCTAATAGGTTCTCAATGTACTTTTGCTGTGTCATATAGATACAGTCATCTTTAAACAGATACTGAATCCCACGATAATAATGCAAAATTCCTAAATCATTTACATCAAAAGTTTGCTTCAATTGTTCTTTGAACATCTGCAAATCTTCATCTCTGGGACATGTGACTATAATATCATCCACATAAATGATTGCTATAATCAACAAACCAGTTTTAGCTTTGACATAAAGGGTTGGAGCTCCATCTGAGTTGTCGAAACCAATGGATAAAAGATATGTGTGTATCTTTTCATAACATGCTCTAGGTGCCTGTTTTAATCCATACAAAGCTTTTATAGGCTTACATACTAAGTGTTCTTTACTTGTTTCTTCAAAACCTTCTGGTTGCTGAATATATATATCTTCATGTAAATCTCCATTTAGAAAAGCAATCTTTATGTCAAGTTGATATACATTCCAATCAAAATGTGTTGCTAAAGTAAGTATTGACCTAATTACTGTCATCCTAGAGGTAGGAGCAAATGTCTCATCATAATCAATACCTTTTTGTTGTGCATATCCTTTGACAACTAATCTTTCTTTGTACCTATCAATAGTACCATCTGCTTTCCGTTTGATTTTGAAGATCCACTTTACACCTATAGCTTTCTTTCCTTCTGGTAACTCACATAGCTTCCAAGTTTGATTCTTGTGAATAGGATCAATCTCTTCTTGCATAGTTTTTCTCCAAATAGGAATGTTAAGTGCATCTTTACATGCAGGTTCATCTTCAACTGTTATGAGTGCTAAAATATCATGAATCTCAAAGTCTTCAGCAACACTTACATGATCTTTCTGTTGTTGTTGTCTAGTTTGACTCCTTGTTCTTCCTGTAAAAGTCTTTATACCACTATCTTTCCATGTCTGATATAACCAAGTAGGTGTATCCTTAAATAGTGGTGATACTCTTTCGACTCTTCAGTCTCCATTGGCCTCTGAGGTACTAGGACTTTCTGGAACTCTAGTACTTTCTTCCATTTCTGGAACTAAAGTCTCATGTGGAACTGACTCTGTAGAAGGTTGTGAAATTCCTCTTTCTTCAATCCTAGGAATTTCAACTCCCTCATGATATGGTTGAACATGTACATCCAAATTCCGTCTAAAAAATCCATAGTCATTTTCACTAATGAACTCTGGAATTTTTGCTTCTTTATCATATATCTTATTTTCAGCAATGTATGCATTGCATGAAAGGATAACTTCACCTGTCTCTGGAACCTAAAACATCAATCCTTTACTTTCAACTTGATATCCAATAAAAATAGCTTTCTTTGCTTTTACATCTAGTTTGCCATGATCCTTTTTCTGAACATGAACATAAGATAATGATCCAAATACTCTGAAATAGTTCATATTAGGTTATCTTCCATAATATGCTTCATAAGGTGTAATTACCTTTAAAGCTTTTGTAGAAGACTTGTTCAAAATGTGATTAGCTGTATGTACTGCATCAAACCAGAATTTTGGTGAAAGCTTCTTGGACGTCATCATGCTCCGCATCATCTCGACAAGTACTCTATTCTTTCTTTCTGCAACACTATTTTGCTGAGGAGTATAAGCAATAGTAAGGTGTAGAGTAATACCTTTTTCTTCAAGAAATGTCTGAAACTCATTTGATAAGTATTCTCCACCTCTATCACTTCTGAGCATCTGGATAGTTGATTGACTTTCATTTTCAACCATAGCTACGAATTTCTTGAACGTTGGAAAGACTTTTGACTTCAACTTAAGACCATAGATCCATGAATATCTAGTAAAATCATCAACATAAAGAACAAAATACCTAAAACCTTGAATAGAGTCTGCGCTCATAGGTCCATTCACATCTGAATGTATTATCTGCAATTTCTTGGTAGCTGTAATATGACCATGCTTCTTGAAAGGTAATTTATGCATCTTACCTTCAAGACATCCTTCACATATATCTGAATGATCTGGTAGCTCGAATGAGGGTAAACTCTCAACCATACCTCTGTCTTTGATACTCTTGAGATCTCCAAAACTAATATGTCCAAATCTTTCATGCCATAACTTCATATCTTCCACCGGTGACGAAGATTTGACAGGATATGCTTGATTGATTTTTGACAAAATAAAAATCCCTCCTTTGTGCTCACCTTGCAAAATACACTTCTCTTCTTTGTGTGACAAAATCTTACAAAGATCTCTTTCAAATACAACTTTGTAACCATCTCCTAAAAATGAAGATATAGATAGCAGATTCTTCTTGATATTAGGTACATATAAAACATATGAAATCTGAAAATTACCACCTTCTCTTGACTTTAGGGTTATTGTACCTATTCCTACAATATCCAAATCATTGCCATCTGCAATAGTAATTCTTCTACCTGAAGAATAGGAAAGAGAAGAAAATACTTCTCTGCATCTTGTCATATGCTTTGTAGCACCTGAATCAAATATCCAAGGATCTGCTGAAAGAACTTGTTAAGCTGCGTGATCAAAAGAGACTTCCTCAATGATGATACAGGCATAAGAATCACCTTGAGATTTCCCTTTTTTATCATCATCTTCAACATTACCTGATGCCTTTTTCTTCTCTGTTGGAATCCTTTTCTGACAAACTGCAATGAAATGTCCAGGTTTCTTGCAATAGCGACATAATGCTTCCTTCTTCTTAGAAGACTTTTCTTTAGTTGTAGTAGAAACAAAATCTGAAGTAGAAGGTGAAAGGGACTTACTTTCCTTCTTGGATTCAACCTCTCACTTAAAAGCATAAATGGTGCCTTTAACCTAAGTGACTCCCACCATCTGTATACATAACTGATGTTGTGCTTTGGGTAAGCACTTAGTGCGAATAGGTGCAGGGTTCTCTGATGTATGGACCTTACATGGCATTCTTTGCCAAACATATGGCACTCTTGTTATCACAACCAAGCATAGGTGCTTTATCAGACAAACCAAACTCACTGCAAAGACGTGCTAACCATATTGCTTCTTTGGAAGCCTTAGTGGCTGAAATATATTCAGCCTCAGTAGTAGACAAAGCAACAATCTTTTGCAGTGTGCTGCACCATGATATAGCACCATGATATAGCACCATGATACAGCACCATGCTGCACCATGATACAACACCACCTGCAAGAGTGAAAACATAGCCATGTGTGGATTTCCGTGTATCCACATCACCTATCATGTCCGAATCACAGAATCCCTTCAGCTCTAATGGGTCCTTTCCATAACTGAGGCATTTGTTTTTAGTTCCTTTCAAATATCTCAAGATAGATTTGACTGCCTCCCAATGAGCTTTACCAGGATTAGCCATGAACCTGCTAATAACTCCCACTGCATGAGCAATGTCTAGCCGAGTGGCAACCATAGCATATAGAAGTGAACCACAAGCTGATGCGTATGGAACACTCTTCATGTAATTGGCTGCATCATCATCTTTGAGACAATCATCCTTGGAAAGCTTAACATGTGGCGGCAATGGCACTCCAAGAGGCTTAGCATCAGCCACATTAAATCTGTCCAGCACTTTTTCAATGTACTTTTCTTGGGATAAATGCAAAGTATGCTGCTGCCTATCTCTTTTTATTCGCATACCAAGAATATGCTCAGCTTCCCCAAGGTCTTTCATTGAGAATGCAGAGTTCAGCTGCTGTTTTAGAGCACTCAGTGTGCTCTTTTTCTTCCCAGCCAGCAGCATATCATCTACATACAGTGCAAGAATAATTGGGCTGCCATCTTCATCCCTTTTAGTGTACAAACAGTGGTCTGCATGGCTTCTTTTGAACCCATGTTTGAGCATAAATGCATCAACTTCTTATAGCATTGTCTGGGACCCTGTTTCAGCCCATATAAGCTCTTTTTCAGCTTGCATACCAGATGCTTTTTTCTAGGAATGGCATATCCTTCTGGCTGTTTCATCTACATCTCTTCGTCTAAATCACCATGCAAAAAGGCTTTTTTAACATCCATTTGGAATAACTCCAAATCCAAGGCAGCTGTGAGAGCAAACAACACACGAAATGTGGTCATTTTAACCACTGGAGAGAACACCCTTTAGAAATCAATGCCCTCCTTTTGGGCATATCCCTTAGTAACCAGCCTTGCCTTATACTTGGGTTTGCATTCAACAGTTTTGATTTTGTACACCCACTTGTTGGGAATGGCGTTCCTTCCTTTGGGCAACTCAACCAAATCCCAAGTGTCATTGGCATGCAAGGCTTTTATCTCTTCCTGCATGGCTGACTCCACTTCTTCTTGTGCTCACATAGCTTTGCCTCTTTATAAGTAAGAGGCTCACCCTCATTTGATAACATAATGTAATGTATAGAGGGGTCATATCTATTCACTAGCCTCCTAGGATGTGTAGATCTTCTTACCCAATGATCCACATTACCTGGTAATGGATCTACATTATGAAGTACATTAACTTCTTCATTGTTAATGGGCTGTTGTACATCATTTCCAGCCCTGTTTTCAACAGGAATAGGTGGCTGCATATGCCCATCTGGAGCCTCCTCTTCTTGCTGGCCAACATCATCTGGCTCAAAAACCACTGGATTATCTATATTTTCAGCCATATGTGGTGCATCTTGAGGGTCTGAAATAGGCCTAACATGTGGCTGGTCTTACTGAAATGTGACCTTTTTATGGCCATGTTTCGAGGCAACATTATTTTGTAGCAGCCTTGCCTCATTAAAAAAAATATCTTGGCTCCGTATGACCCTTTTTCAGATGAGGTAACCATATTCTATAACCCATTTCACCTTCTTCACCATATCCCATGAAGAGGCCTTTAATGGATTTGGCATCAAGTTTACTCCTCAACGCAGGCCTTATGTATACAAAAGCTTCACAGCCAAAGACGCGTAAGTAATCATATGAAGCAGGTTTGCGAGACCAAACCTCTTCAGGGATGTCACCTTTCAAGGACATATGAAGGGATTGATTGCATATATGTACTGCAATTTTAAGAGCCTCTCCCCAAAAAACATGAGGGAGATTAGCGGTGGACAGCATGCATCTCACCCTCTCACAAAGAGTCCAATTGTACCTTTCAGCCACACCATTAGAAGAGTGGCTAATGGAACAATAAGCTCCCTCTTTATGCCTAAATTTCCACAAAGGTTTTTGAATTCAGCACTTGTGAACTCACCCCCATTATTCTTACGTAAGCATTTCAGCTTTCTACCTACTTGGCATAGTTGCATCGCAACGCGTTGCGAACAGTTCGCAACGCGTTGCTAACGGTTCGCAACGTTGCTACGTTCGCAACGCGTTGCTTTACATGCATATTTTTTTCGTAGTCCAAAAAATACTCAAAATTATATTTTGCTTAAGAGAGACAAGAAACTATTTGAAATCATGTTCAAATTGTCCAATACATGAATAAAAGACATGGAGAATGAGGAAGACATAGAAAGCTATAGAAGTACATTTGTTAATGATTTTCTTTATGGGCCTTATCACTGTACTTGTGTATGTATGTGATATGCATGTATGTATGTATCCACTTATATTATTCATGTATGTATGTATGTATGCATGTATGCATGCATGCATGTAAGTATGTATACAGGTATGTAAGTATGTGTGTATATATGTGTATATATGTCTCTCTCTATCTATCTATCTATGTGTCTGTGTGTATGTATGTATGTATGTATGTATGTGTGTGTGTATGTATGTATGTATGTATGTATGTATGTATATATGTATGTATGTATCTATGTATGTATGTATGTATATGTATATGTGTATATATATATATATATATATATATATATATATATATATATATATATATATATATATATATATATATATATATATATATATATATATATATATAATATGTGTGTATGTGTGTGTGTGACATGTGTTATGTGCGTATGTATATATATGTTGTGTGTGTGTATGTTATGTATGTTATGTGTGTATGTGTGTGTGTATATATATATATATATATATATATATATATATATATATATATATATATATATATATATATATATATATATATATATATATATATATATATATATATATGTGTGTGTGTGTGTGTGTGTGTATGCATGTATGTATGTTATGCATGCATGTGTGTAATATACATGCGATATGTCGCATATCTACTCTTAAGTCATAATGTATATGTGTGTATATTTATTTATATGTGTAAATGGATGCATTTCATCATGTATTAGCTATAGGAAGCTTAGGATACCAAAATATATTTAAAAGAATCCCAAACAAAAAAAATCATGTTCGCAACGTTTTAGCAACGTCTAGGCCTAAACGTTGCTCTGTTGCTAACGCGTTAGCAACGCGTTGCCTTCGACGTTGCTAAAACGTTGCTTACAACTATGCTACTTGGGTAGTCACAAATGCATGAAATCTCTTAAATGAAGCAAGAGCTTCATCTTTTGATTTGAGTACACCCAAATTTTCCTGGAAAATCATCAACGAAAGAAATAAAATATAAAGCACCTCCCATAGATTTGATGGGCATGCTACATACATGAGAATGGACAAGATCTAATATGCAAGACTTACGAGACACACCAGAGTAATAGGAACTTTTCACTTGCTTTCCATATTGACAATCATTACAAAAATCTAGCTTAGTGCCTTCAACATCAAGCTTCTTCAAGTTACAAAGTTTGGATAGACCCTTTTGGCTCATATGGCCAAGTCTTTTATGCCACAATTCCATATGAAAATTAATCTCAACCAATGCAATGAATTTGTGCCTTTCCATGCGTCATGTGCATGAGCATCATCATCTGATATGGTAGCACATAGGATATCTTCCATATCTGAAAGCTCCTCAATAACAACACTAGAGGTCACAATTGCCTTCTCCTTTTCTTTCTGGTTGACCTGTCCATCGGTTCTATCTTCCTTCTTGTCCTTTCTTTTGTCTCCAACATTCTTCTTCCTCTCAAGCTCTCCCTTGTAGAAACGGAAGTCAGGCTTCTTGTGGCCTTACCTACCACACTGGCAACATGTCATATCCGTACCCTGCTTCTTGTTGGAGCTTTCCCTTTCTTTGCTTTTGCTCTTACTTCTTTGTGAATCAAAGCCCTTCTTCTTTGATCTGCCGCTGACCATGTTTGCAGAAGTGCCTCCTTCACAACTTGGTTTTCTCTTAGAACCCTTCACACCATCAAAAGTAAGATTGGGGTTATTTGATAATGAGACCATCAAGGTCTCCCAAGAATCAGGAAGTGTCATAAGCAGAAAAATAACTTTAAACTTATCATCAAAGGGAGGAATGCCTGAGTTCTACAACTGTGATAGAGTACCTGTAAGATGAGACAAGTGCTTTGCAGCGCTCTTGGACTCGTCCAACTACATGCCAACTAATTTCCTTATCAGATCTACCTGAGTAACAGGTGTGATGTTCTCATAAGTGGCCTTAAGCTTGGTCCAGAACTCGGAAGCTGTAGTAATGCCCTTGAGGTCTACAAGAATGTCATCAGACACGGCCATTTTTATGTAAGTGACGGCTTCTCTCTTCAGATTATGCCATGCATCATCTGACATATCTTCCGGCTTTCTTGCTTCCAATGCCCTGTCACAATCTTTGAGGAAGAGAATTTCCTGAATTCGCTCCTTCCAAAGATCAAATCTTATGCCCTCAAAATTGTAAATCTCAAAAAGATTCTTCATGTCTGAGGACGATGATGCCATGGTTTCACAAATAAGAGGTTAATGCGGCAAATCTCAAAAAGATTCTTCATGTCTGAGGACGATGATGCCATGGTTTCACAAATAAGAGGTTAATGTGCTGAAATTTTGGGCAAAATGCACCAAAATCAGGGTACCACCTCTAAAAGTAATGCACAATGGCTTCAAACAGTTGGAGGAGCAAAATGGAGCAAAATTGAGCTGATTGGAGCACAAAATTAAAATCTGAATTTTTCTGAAATTTCCTGCAAAACTCAAGCAAGCAAATTCGTGCATAAAATCAACAGTTTTGACCTCTTTTGACCTCAATATTCATAGATAAGCTATAACGCAGCCCTTAGAACCAAATAGGAGCAAAAGCCCCAAATTTTACTTCAAAAATTTCTGAAAATCTCAAAAAAACACCACAATTTGCTAAGCAATTTCTTTTGCCACAATTCAGTACATAAGGTATTAGACCTGTGTATTGCTGTTATGACCTGTAAAGCACGTGTTTAGACCTGTAAAACACCTGAAACGAGCCTGTTATGAGCTGTTTAGATGCCGAAGGTGATCCTTTTTGCCCCCGAGCACGTGTTCTGGTGATCGAAGATTATCGCGAGAAGTGGGGTTTTCTTTGTTGTACAACACTTGCACAGCAGCTCTGAAACCCTAATTCAGTTAACCCTTTCAACTAATTCCAAACCCTTTCAATTGGTATCAGAACTGAAACCCTAATTCAGTTCTGATATCAGTTGATACCAATTGAAAGGGTTTCACAAATAAGAGGTTAATGTGCTGAAATTTCGGGCAAAATGCACCAAAAGCAGGGTACCACCTCTAAAAGTAATGCACAATGGCTTCAAACAGTTGTAAGAGCAAAATGGAGCGAAATTGAGCCGATTGGAGCACAAAATTAAAATCTGAATTTTTCTAAAATTTCCTGCAGAAAATTCCAGCAAGCAAATTCGTGCATAAAATCAACTTCGTAGATAAGGCTATAATGCAGCCTCTAGAACCAAATAGGAGGAAAAGCCCCAAATTTTACTTCAAAAATTTATGAAAATCTCAAAAAAAACACCACAATTTGCTAAGCAATTTCTTTTGCCACAATTCAATACATAAGGTATTAAACTTGTGTATTGCTGTTATGACCTAAGTGTTATTACGTTATGTTATATAGAACCCTTTTAGCGTTGACCAAGTTCACATTGAAGTTGGCCCAAAAAATAAAGAATAAGTGACGTAGCCTTTATAAATAGGCCTGTACACATGTATACACTATAAAGAGGTCATTTAGGACTTTACTCCAATAGACCGATGGATGGATTGATGGGTTGATGGATGGATCGATGGGTGGATGAAGTGGTGGATTCATCGATGGATGGACATATTCATCAATGAATGGATGGATTGATGTCTGAATTGATGCATGGATTGATGGTAAGGAAAGTCATTGGGTGGGCGGATTGATAGATAGATGGATAGATGGATGGGATGTTAGTCCAAGAAGCAAGATAGATACAAGAGTAACTCATTTACACACATCAAGAGAGCATACATACATGTAATGAATAACTAATAGTGATAATGTCTCTAGAAAATTACAAGGATAGCTATGTACAAAGATACAATGAAAACCTCATTAGCAAACTTTTCACTCCTCATACTAGCCAAAGAGGGCTTTCCAAAGGATGTAAGGAAGTCGTGTGGGTGTAGAGGATAAGGAAGAGGCTAAAGTAGACCTTCCCAAGCTCTTTCTCCAAATGTATGGCTGTATGACTGCGTGCGCACGTGCACACACACACACACACACACACACACACACACACACACACACACACACACACACACACAAACACACCCTTCCTCCCCCCCCCCCCCCCCCCCCCCCCCCCCCTTCTTTCCCCCCCTTCTTTCCCCCCCTTCCAAGGCTGAGATAGAAGCTCTCCAAGGTCTCCAAGGTCTCCAAGAATCGGTAGACTGCACACCCTCCAAGAACAAGGAAAGGTAGGTGATGGGGTTGATGTATGGCACTTGCACATTAAAAAGAAGACTAGGCATGTTTATCCGAAAAACTTACTTTTCAGCTTTTTCAAATTCGCCACATAGAATTTCATGTGATACTTTATTGTGCTTTTCAAACCTTTTCATATTGCTTTTGGTACTTTAGATCTGAACCGTTGATTTTAATCTTGACTTTTAGCTGAAGTTGACTGTTTTAAGTTGGATTAGGGCAAATAGCGTATTATTAAAAATCTGTCTTTGAGTAGAAGTGTAAATTCTGAAGACATTTTTGTATTCAAATGCATTATGTAGAAGTTGTATAAGCTTTTCGATACTTCACCTCACAAGTAGAAGTAGCAACAATGTTTTGTTTCTTGCTTAGCCATGACATAAGTGAATCTCCAATAAAGAAACAATAACCTGTAGTAGATTTTTTGTCATCATAATCTCCAGCCGAATCTGAATCTACATATCCTGTGAGTTTGAAGTTAGTTTGCTTTAGAGGAAAATCAAGAATATAATCTCTTGTCTTTCTTTAGTATTTAAAATTCTTTTAGGGTTTTCCAATGTGTAGATGTAGGATCATGCATATATCTACGTACCTTTGATACTAAATACTGGTTGCCTTGTCTAGTATTACATACATAGATCAAACTACCAACAACTTAACTATATAATGTAGTATCAAATGGTTTGTCTTGATCACTGTAAGCTGTGATCTTGAGGTTGGTTTCCATATGTGTGGAAATACTTTTACAATCCTATATGCCGAACCTTTAAAAAAATTACATGCCAAACCTTTCAAGAATTTTTTGAATATACTTTTCTTTAATTCATAGAAATAGAATGATCATCCTGTGAAAGCCGAATGCCCAAATAATAGTGCAATAATTCCATGAAAATTACATGCCAAACCTTTCAAGAATTTTTTGAATATACTTTTCTTTAATTCATAGAAATAGAATGATCATCCTGTGAAAGCCGAATGCTCAAATAATAGTGCAATAATTCCATGTCTGAAATATCAAAAGTTATTTTAAGTCTTTACTGAATTTATCAAATTTTTCCTCAGTGAGACCTATCAATAAGATTCATCAATATATGATCAAAATAAGAATATATTTTTCTATCATCTTTATGTAGAGTGTTGATGGCGATGAACAATTTTTAAATTCTTCTTTGATTAGATATGCATGAATTTTCTCATACCTAGCTCGAGGAGCTTGCTTGAGTCTATTCAATGCCTTTTCAAGCTTAGGAACCAAGTGTTCTTTTCCATTTTCTTGAGAAGCTTGGGGCTGAAAGCTGACTCGATGTCAAGTTGATGAATCATCCAACCAAAATGTTCGGCAATATGTATAACAAATTTGACTACAGTCATACAAGAGGTAGGTGCAAATTTGTCATCATCATTAATTCCTTTTCTTTTGTGCAATCTTTGACTACCAGGGTAGCCTCGTATTTCTCGGTAGATCCATATGCTTTTCTTTTTATTCTATAAACCCACTTTGTGTCAATTGTCTTTTTACTTGAAGGGAGTTCACAAGGACTCCTTGTTTGATTCTTTTCAATTGAATTTAGTTCATCTTTCACAGCTGCAATCCACCTTTTATCTTTCAAAGCTTTACCTGCATTTGTTGGTTCTATTTTATTTGCAAGATTACTCAAAATAAAATCATTATGAAAATCATCAGAAATATGATAGCAATTCTTCTTCTGCTTTTTGCAATACGAGCTTCTCTTCGAATTCTATACTCAAGAGGTCTCACTAAGCTGGATGCATGATGAATAGGTAAGACCTATCTAGGAATTCTTTTAGAAGTGGATGTCTTTGTCGAGGTTTCTGATTGTTCTAAGGTAAGAGGAGTATCTTGGATAGATGGAACAAAATCAGGCAATGTTTGTGGTGATGGCTCAGGAATAGGATCAGTTGTAGCCGAGAAGTAGATGGTGAAGGAGAGGACTTTGAGCTACAGGAGAGGGTGCAGAGGTATTGTAGATCTCACTATTTCTTTGCCGTTCAAAATCAAAGGTAAATTAGCATCAAGAGAATCAATAGGGACATCAATATCATCAACAAAAGATTGTTTCTCTAAGAATGCAACATCTCTACTTATATATGTTTTCTTGGTGTGCTTGTAATTTGTATTTGTTTGTGTATATATTGCAACCTTCTTTAGGATTTTGTAGTATTTTTGTTTGATTTTAATTTCGTTTTCATAATGTTATTGTTACTGTTCTTCTGTTTACTTTTTTCTTTGATTTATTTTCTTGTTTTATTTTATTTACTTATTTTGTGTGCTTTATTTTTTTTATCGTAAGATTTTGCATGATTGTGTTTTTTGTTTTTACGTAACTTTTGTTTGTCTCAATTAATCTATCAAAGCACAAACTAATCATCGTAATTATTGACCTATCTGTAATGGGATTGATTATTCTATCTCTATGTCATGTCTCTGGTGTATCTCGCTGTATCGAATATTTGATGTACAACATCTGTGACAATTCCAACAGTTCGATATCAGAGCTCTCTTAGGCAGCATCACCTCTGATTGTCAGGAGTGCTTTATTTTTTTATCGTAAGATTTTGCATGATTGTGTTTTTGTTTTTACGTAACTTTTGTTTGTCTCAATTAATCTTACAAAGCACAAACTAATCATCGTAATTATTGACCTATCTGTAATGGGATTGATTATTCTATCTCTATGTCATGTCTCTGGTGTATCTCGCTGTATCGAATCTTTGATGTACAACATCTGTGACAATTCCAACAGTTCGATATCAGAGCTCTCTTAGGCAGCATCACCTCTGATTGTCAGGAGTGCACATCAGAGGTTCCAATTTCATCAGTACTCTTGAGATCCTCAGGTGCTACTCTTCAGTTCGGGTCAATCTGTTAGGTTTCAATCAGATAGGCATTTTAGAGGGAGCATGCTCCGTTAATGAAGTACCAGGTTCAAAGTCAGCATAACAGCATAACAACTTCGTCTGCATCAAGTGACATCAGTAGCTCATGAGCTTGTCTCTGTGCCGCATCAGCTATTTCATTAGCAGAGTAGCGTTTCATGTTCAGATGTCTGACCTTAGCAGAGTTTGCATCATCAGTACTGCGCATCAGTCTATGCATCAATTCCATCAGGTTATCAGGTCTGTCAAGTATCACTCCAGAGAATTCAGCAGTTATCTTTGTCGGTTCTTTTGTGGCAGGTCAGCCATGCCACAAGATTCAGTTTTGCACCAATCCTTTTGTGGGAGTTCTTCAGTCATATCGTCAGCAGTGTTTTAACTCAGCTCAGCGTCAGTTCAGGTCAGTCCATTTGTCCATCAGCTCAGAAGTGTGTTAGAAAAGATAAGTTGACAGTGGCATCTGCTAATCTTTATTTGTTATATTTATGACTCAACCTCCAAATTTGAAAATAATTTGTTTTATAGATTGTTAAGAGGCTCAAGTGTTAGAAAATATAGTCAGAAGGGGTTCATACAGTTCCAAAGGTCCTCGTTAGTTCCAAAATATTCAAAACATGTCAGGCACAGGGGTTGTGTACACATAATAGTTCGACGGACATGGTTTCCATACATGGCAAACCAAACTTAATTATCTACTCATGAAAAAGAATTTATGGGATGCTATTAAAGTGGATATAAACAGGTTAGAATCAGAAGATACAAGCACAGGTGCAACTTCAACATGTAATGAACTAGGGACACCAGGTGGAAACGGCCAAAATCAACAGGTCCCAACATGTAAACAGAATGAGAGAGCTTTATCCATAATATGGTCTAAGTTTATCTGATGAATATATCACGATGTTTTAGGCCTCACATCTGCAGAAGCAGGTTGTATAAAACTAGAAACTCTTTTTGGAGCTAGGTCTAAACAATCGAAGTTGTCCCCCATGATCAAGTTCTTTGAGATACAAATGACTGAAGATCAATTCATCTTCGGACATCTAAATACTTTCAAAATTCATATTTCTCAATTGGCTTCAATTGGTTTACTTGCCGCAGAAGACATGCAAGTGGCAGTGTTATTGAAGAGCTTGCCATCATCATACGATATTTTAGTAACCATGCTTCAAACATTGCCTGATCTCACACTTGATATGGTCATGAATGCACTCAAGAAAGAGGAGTTAAAGAGATTTTCAAGGTATGAAATTCTTGAAACAATGCTAGCAACAAATTCAAAGAAATTCAAAGAAGAACCCGAAGGAAAAGAAAAAATGTAAACAATGTGGCAGGGATAATCATGACGAGTCAATTTGCTTCAAGATCCATCCATGCAAAGTTTGTGGTGAAAAGAACCATAACAAAAGATTCTGTTACAAAAAAAAGAAAGGGGCTAATACAGTTGAAAGGATTCCTACTCAACAAGAAGATTCTTTTTCATGGAGAAAACTCAAACTATGTTTTCTAAGATAACCTTTCTTCATGTATAGGTCACACATAACCAGATTTGTTCCCGTAAATCCAGCTATGAGTCTAGGGTTGTTAGACTTATACACATATGCACATCTTCACTATCACAATCCTATTGTCTCTATCCTTTCATATTATTTATGTTTGATTTCAATTTAGTTTTCATAATGTTATTGTTATTGCTCTGCTAGGTTTTTTTCTTTGATTTAATTTTTTGTTTTATTTTATTTACTTATTTTTATATGTATTATATCGTAAGTGTGCTTTATTTTTTAATCATAAGATTTTGCTTTTGCTTTTTATGTGATTGTGCTTTTTGTTTTTAGGTAAGTGTCGGAACGTAGCTTTTGTTTGTCTCAACTAATCTATTTAATCACAAGCTAATCATTGTACTTATTGACCTATCTGCAACAGAATTGATTATTCTATCTCTATGTCATGTCTCTGGTGTTTTTCGTTGTATTGAATCTTTGATGTACAACATCTCTGATAGTTGCAGCATAATTAATCTGTATCCTTTACTTTCATAACCAATGAAGATGCATTTTGGAAGGCATTTTTTATCTGACTTACTTCTATGCTCAACAGACATGTCACATGCATATATGCAACCCATCCAAAGGTCAATCTAAGGCTTTAGTACCATAATATGCTTCATAGGGCGTTTGAAATGTAAGAACTTTAGTAGGAGCCTATTTTGGATGTGACTAGCACACAAAAGTGTAGGGAATCATATGAGTTGAATTCTAATTATACATATCTAGAAACATTACTATGATCATTGTTCATATAAACTTGTAAATTGCACATTAGGATAATTTAGGACTTGATCAAAATTAGGTCAAAATTTGAATTTTAGGTATTGGAAGACTAAACAAATATTCATAAAGTACGGTCTGAGAGCTTTTCAACCATACCCTATATAGCATTAGGAAACCCTAATTCACTATTCAAAACCTAAACCCTAATTTTCTTGTCAAAAGGTCAAAGGCAGTAGAAAGTCGATTAATTTGGGCCAAAGATCAGAATTGATGTTTGACATGTCATAGTTTTTTGGCCCATCGACAAAATTTTGCCTCTTGTCATCATTTTGAAAATCTTTTGATAGCAAAAAATTTGTGGGATATGCGATAGATGATTTATCTTGTAGAGAGGGACTTAGACCTTCACCTATAAGGGGAAGAAGAAGAGATCACATTTGATGAGGTTTCTACTTGGACTTCAGACAAACAAACCCATATAGACCTACTCAAGTTTTCAGTGGTCAACCTTATCAAGATCAACATAGATGGGATTCTAGATGTGTTCAAATATTGACTCTCATTATTCTTTTTGTAAAAAGGTCTGTGATTTCACATATATGTCCTTGTGTTACATCTAAAGAAGCTTTGGATAGGCTTGAAGATCTCTCGTATTTACCAAATGTTGCTAGGAGCTTGTTACCATAAGTGTGAATTCTTTGTCTAGATCATGTGTATACTTCCTCACAACTCTCTCTATTAGTGACACTGTTGTTACATTAACAAATTTGTAAAATCTCTTGTTATAGGAAGAATATTTGAGGATCAATTTAAATTTGCAAGAATCAATGCAAGCCCTAGCTTTGGTTACCAAAGTAAAGAGAAGAGGTACCAAATACAAAGATAACGTCAAAGGTAAGAATTGTTCTACTTCCAATAATCAATTCTAGTTCCAACTTCCACTGAGACTAAAGATCTATGTGGTCTTAGTAATCCAGATGAATCAAAGTGATACGAAGAAATTTATAAAAAAGATAATTGTTTCTATTGTAGGAAACTTGGCCATTTCATTAATGAATGCAAACTTAGATTATCGAAATTTAAGAAAGAATCTGGTAATGTTATGGATGATGATGATCATATATCTAGAGATAGATAGGTGGAGAGTTAAGACACCATTACTGATTGTGATGAAGACTGTGTTTTCCACCGTTATTGTTAAAGCTTGTCTCGAAATTCTATGTTTTGTTGTTTCATTGCGTAAAAGATAGAAATGTAAAAGTTAAAATTTAAAAGATATAGCAGTCCAGAGTGGCAATGAGATAAAGAGTAATCTGAAGAGAGCGTGGTTGTATTTTGAAGAATAATTGGGTGTGTTCGTGAAGCCCTGGGGAAAAGGGAGTGGGGTGTGGACCCTAGCTTTAAGCTGACAGACATAACCCAAAAATAAAGACCATGAACATTCACTTGCTGTCTGCAAAAAGGATGTCTAGGTTTGAAGCTACCTTGCCCCAATTCTTCTTAGATTGTCTGTACCAGAGCTGTTATTTTCTGGAGAAGTTCTGGAAGAGGAATCCCAAATGCAATGGAAAATATTCTAAGAGCAGAAGCTGGAAAATCCAACTGCTCTATGTCAGAGAAGCATATTGTATGCATCATTAAGTATGGGGCCAACAATGTCACACATTGAATTATGCACGGTTTCAACAATACTAAGTAGAGTAGACTTTGCCCATAGAAATTCATACATTCACTTGTGCTTCATCTATTTAATGGTTTTAATGGTCAGCATTTGTTGGAGATTGGAGGGTTACTTCATCAGCATATTTGGTATTCAGTCAGCTTGTTTATTATGCAATTAGGGTATGCATAGGCAAGGAATGTAATTTTCTTTTATGGATGTGGATTACGTAGTAGCATATTTATATAATTTTGAATAATATGAACTAAGTAGTGAATGACTTTTTCAGGCAAGAAACAATGCACGGGTGATCATATCTGGATCTTTGGCTCTTTTTAGCAATAGGTATGCCTTCTAGATATTATTCATTTTTTAATGAGAGTGCTCTCTGAAATCATATTACATAGTTAGTACGACCATATTTGCTATTTGTATTCAATTGACAGGTTTTTC
>CM035409.1:130811537-130894037 GCA_020310875.1 Ceratopteris richardii
CTGAAAACAACAAAGGGTGGTGTACCTGGTAATGAGGAGGTAGTGGGAATAAAATAGTGGTGCCTAGGGGGAGCGTGGCTCTGACTCAGCAGATAATGACCACCTAATACAAGGGGGACCCATGAGGGAGTGATTGTGTATACCCTAACTGCTGATGATGGGTGGAGTATGTAGTACATCGGTGGCAGTACGATACCTCCTCGAGGAAGGCTGTCCAAGCGGTGGCGATGCGCCTGTGCTCCATCATGTAGTCGTGGGCTATCCTGATGCGTGAGATATCCTCCTGGTGGAGTCGTGGTCATTGCTACCCAACCAGATGTAGTTGCCATCGCACTCTCTGTGCCGCTGCCTGCTGGAGTGTGAGCCCTATGCCTCTTGGAGGCAGGTCCGTCTGATGTGGCGCAACTCCCTCAAAAAACTGAGTAATAGTCTGCTGGGTAGGCTGTAGCATCTGATGTGTAGGCTGTAGCATCTGATCTTGTCTCTCATATGCAGCCATGAGGAAATGCCCCATCCTCGACTGGTCTCCAGTGGTCATGCACAACTGGAGTGACTCCTCTATCTGGAACTGTGCTCGTGACGGAGGGAAGGAAGGGGGTTTTGTGGTCGGGGAGGGGAGGGAGGGAGGGGGTGAAGAGACACGTATGTTTGTATTGAAGTTGCATGGCATGTACTTTTATGGTTTTCTGGAAGCCTGCAGAAAGCAGTGTAGCATTTATTGTAGATTGTTGATAGTTCTATGAAAGAGAAGGATTTTTGCACAGTTAATCTTGTATTGTCGACAGGTGGTTTTCTGTTGGTAACCCATGCATCTTTCTTTTGTGGATTGTCACTTTTTCTAAGCCTCTCCTAGTGTTTTTAAAACATGGCTTAATTGGTCTGAACTGTAGTGCAGTTTACACTCCATGGACCGCTTAATGAAAAAAGGAAAGTGGTGATGATTAATTAACAAATCAGGAGCGTAATTAATGTTGATTTATATTCAGTGCATACTAATGACATGGAGCATCATTCCCTATGCTGGCCAACTCGTTATGGACCTCTTTTTCTGCTGGTCCCATCTCAACATCGAATTCTCTTCAATGGTTTGGATGCAACAGGATGGCCATGTATCATTCGCTATTATATTTTATGTTTCCATTATCAGAGGCAATTCTAGTGCCCTGTATATTTTTCTGTTTGATTTCAACTTTAAATTATTTCCAATGACTTGGAAACATCATGATAACCAAGTAAATTTGCTACAATGTTTTTGTAGTCCCATCTTCGGAGTCAAATCTAGTGATCTGTATACTTCTGCGGTTTAGTTGAAACCATTATGAAGTTTCTGCACAATCTGAAAATTTGAGTGTTGTTCAGGAGTATTCTATGGAGATTTATGAATGGACTTTGAACGGATGGTCCCCATATTTGGCAAATGATGTTCAAGTTCAGTTCTACATGATGAGTCCATATGTTTTAAAGACAATGGAGCACAATGGACAGGTATGTGGAGATATATACACATTTGTACATGTTATGCCATCAAATCTTGGCCCTGGAATTTATTTATCGATTTTTTATTTTGAAACCTTTCTAGGGCCATTATTCCACATCTTTTCAAGTTCCTGATGTGTATGGCGTTTTCCAATTCAAGGTGGAGTACAACCGGCTAGGTTACACGGGTCTCTCTCTTAGTAAGCAGGTGAAAATTTTGATGTATATTTAGAATTCTTTAGACCTTGATGTGCAGGAGCCAGTTGACTAAGCATTCTCTTGCTAGGTGCCATGTACATTATACTGAAAAGTTGTCCAGAACTTTGATTGTTTGTCCATGGATTTATTTATTTTTATTATTTTTCAAATGAACAAAAAATGTGAAATGAACACCCAACCTCATAAGGTAGAGGCATCCTTTACATTCCACAGGGGCCATGGCCCTCCACACATAGATACACCAAGGTGGGAATTGAACCTGGGTCATCAACCACCCAGTCCAAAACTTTCCCACTAATATTTCTGACTGCTGTTTTTAGCTTGATGTTTTTTAATAACAGAATATTTAGGTTTCCAATGAACAAGAAATGTGAAATGACACACCCAACCTCATAAGGTAGATGCATCCTTATTAATTGTGGAATGAACAAGAAATGTGAAATGACACACCCAACCTTGTAAGGTAGAGGCATCCTTTACATTCCACAGGGGCCGTGGCCCTCTACACATAGATACACCAAGGTTGGAATTGAACCTGGGTTATCAGCCACCCAGTCCAAGTAGTTCCCACTAATATTTCTGACTGCTATTTTTAGCTTGGTGTTTTCTAATAACATAGTATTTAGTTTTCAGTATCACATTCTGGCTTTGAACATTAGAAAAGCACATCTGCTCAGTCAGGTTGGATAATACGTTCATCAGGGTAGAATAATCTTTGATTAATACCATACATATGCATTACTTGTATATCTCTGATGGAATTCCATATTCCAGCATGATCTGGCAATTATCTTTGTGAGCTGGCCTTGGGTCTTTAAATAAGGGAAAATGTTACGTAATGTGCTGACATTGACAATTTTTTAGCTTGTTGTTGAGGAGCACCTATCACATGGGAGTGAAAAATGTGTCCAAGAAACTGATTTTAAGGTAGATCAATATTTGAGGTGAAGATTTTAAGTGTCTCCAAAAATTTGAAGTCAATACTGATAGGATGATTGAGGTGTCATTCTTTGTGTGTGCTGTGCATGTAGTTTTTTTTTTTTAAAGGGGTTGCTCTCAAGCTTAGTTGAGGGCTTGACATGGACATACAATTTCATAGTAACGTTGGCTTCTGGAAGTGCGACATGGTAATGTTTTTCCTGGTTATACCATGCTACTCCCTGTTGTGTTGACCTTTATATTTTATGGTCATTACCTATTCACAAAAGCTGGTAACTAATGTATGTCAGGACTCAGCAGTGTCATGTAAAATACACTCTGTTCAAAGATGCAGATATGAGTTGCGTACATTTTTTTAAACCTGTTTTAATATTCTGGAGCTTGGTTGCAGATCCCTGTGCGGCCATTCAGGCATAATGAGTATGAGCGGTTTATCCAGGCTGCATATCCGTATTACAGTGCCTGCTTTTCAATGGTAGGTTTTCTGTATGTTTGGATTTCTTTGCTATATAGTATGATTTTTCTAATTTTAAATTCGTAAGTGTGATCCAATATCTTTCTTGCTCTTCAGATGTTTGGATTCTTTGTGTTTGGACTTGCATTCCTGTATCACAAATGATGTTTAAGAATTCAAACGGGATATTCATTTGACTGGCAAATGATCAAGCAGAGCTGACAGCTGTTGATGTCCACATATACAGATTTTCTTCACACCATTGAGGTCAATTTTGAGAACTACGTGTGATTTTTTTGAGTTACATCAAGTCACTTACGGTGCTTAAATCCTAACGAGGATTGAATGTTGAATATGAAGTTCATCAAAGACTGTCCACTGGTTCGAGCATGATTGACATACCTTCAAATGGATGGCTACAATATTTTTTGCTTAGTTGGCCAGTCTTTTGATTTGTGTAGTTATCATTCATATTCATGATGAGAGGATTTCTTGTTCTTTTCTTGAGGATTAAAAGAAAAGGCAGATGGAATTTTAAATCTTGTATCTCTATCAAGAAGTAAATGGGAGCTGCAAGGCAGGATTCTCCAAAGAGCATTGGCATATGGTGATGGCGAAAACATGCAAAGACATAATTCCAGGGATTTAGAATGCTTCTTTTGGGGCAACATATTTGGAAGTTCAGAACTACAGGAATGATAATGCTAGATTTTAGTTTTCCATGAAGCAAAAAAAATATAATTTTCTCATTCAAGAAGAAAAGATGTATTGGGATTCTTCAACCTTTTCAGTTACATGGCAAAATCTATGGAGTAATCTGAGAGCTAATGAATGGCCGTTTTTATCTCTATGCAATGTATTGCACTGTTTTTTTCAAAAGAATCTCAATAGAGATTAGAGACTTGATAATTAAAGATAGCTGAGATGTCCATATTAACTTTTATCAAGTTACCCTTTCGGCATTGTAGCTTTTGACTTTTAGAGTTCAAGGCAAATAAGCATCAGAATCATATTTATGCAGAAAGGTAAATGTGAAAGCAACTCGCCATGTCTGAAGTGGATGGCCCTTCTACATCAAAGTTAGGATAGGTGGATGCAATTAAATTAGCAAAGCTTTCAGATCTCGCCACTGAAAGAATTCAAAACACATCAATGTTCAATCATGTCTGAAGTGGATGGCCCTTCTACATAAAAGTTGGGATAGGTGGATGCAATTAAATTAGCAAAGCTTTCAGATCTCTCCACTGAAAGAATTCAAAACACATCAATGTTCAATCCAGGCAGGATTGATTAAATTTCAAAGGCTTGGTCCCTCTATCTCAAAGTTGGATAGGTAGATGCAATCAAATGTAGTGAAAATTGATCGCCATATATGGAGTGGATGGGTTGTTCCATATCAAAGTTGGGTAGGTAGATTCAATTAAATGTAGCTTTTAGATCTTTCCACGATGAAAGAATTTTAGATGTATTAATATTCAGACCAAGCAGGATTGGCTACATCTCAATGGAAGTTTTAGTACATCGGCTGCAGTCAAAGAAGTCTCAGTTGAGGGGATGCAATGGAACTGTAGAATATATGAGGGACATACAGGTTGCATAAAGAAGCCTCTAGACCCTTCCACTATCCAAAATATTTTCAGAACACATTAAGATTTAATCCAGCCAGGATCTTTTAAATCTCCATGCGAGTTTTATTTCATGGGGCGCCATAAATAGAAGACATTTAATGTTCTAGTGCTCGGTACCATCTTAATGCTACTGGAACTGGTATTGAATTTCTTTAAACACCGTGAAACTGCATTCAAGCCGTTATTCATGTTCCTTACAACAATATTCTATGACTTCGGTAGCTTTTAAATAAAATTTCTAGGGGAATTCTTTGTACTAGATTGCTGCAAGTTTCTTTCTTTTTCTTGTGCTCCTCCCCCCTTTCCTTTTTGTGAAACGTAACCATCACCATCCTTGAATACTGCAATGCCCATAAAACAATAAGCTTCTCATGGATGTATGTTTCTTCCTCCAGCTTTTTGCATGGTCTTGCCAAGTTTAAGTACTAACACTTCACTAGGATGTAAAGGGAACATTGGCAGTAGAAGCTGCCAAAAGTGTCAGATGACTTTTTCAGGATGTAATGCAAGTTCTTCAAGAGGCAAACTATTTTGGAACAATTTTAATATATTCGAATCTCTTGATGATTATTTCTGATAGTCAATTAATGAAATAAAATTTCTGGAGTTAAAACAATCCCGGGGATGACTCAGCTGTCAATTCTTCAAGTGATTTGGATCTTTAGTAGAGCATTGCAAAAAGTGTACAGCTGAAGCAAGATCTGCTCTTTGTATCGGCTGAAGCAAGATGAATAATGGATCTTGTCTGTTCACATTGTAGCTCTCAATGAAACCTTAAAAAAATATCAAGATATTCCTAACCAAAGCATATAATTGAACCAAAAAAAGGATACTAAACTATACATCTTGAGAGAACTCTAATGAAGCATTGAATACAACATAATGTGAAAATAGAGAGAACTTGTTAGGTGTACACATTTTTCTTATTTATAACATAGTTAATAGACGTAGATAGTAATTAAGAAATTTTCGTCACAGACATGCATACACATTCATACTTGCATGTATACATACATACATACATACATACACACACACACACACACACACATACATACATACATACATACATACATACATGCACGCATACATATAGGTGTACATCCATACATGCATGCATACATATGCACGTGTATGTTTGTGTATACGTGTGAGTGTACAGGTATATGTATGCATGCATGTGTGGATGCATGCATAGGTGATTCGGTGCTATGCATTAGATAGTTTTAAAGCTTGTTACCTTGTCTCATTGCTTAATTGTATAATCGTTGTAACTTCTCATCATGATATATATGATATGTAATAGTACATATTACATAATACCTACATGTCATACATACATACACACACACACACACACACCTACACACCATAAACATTGTTGTGCAATCAACATTAATTGGATATGTTCATCAAAGCTCAATTTTTGGTAATAATTTTTTTGTTTAGATGGCTATAGACAAGCCATTGAACTCTCACAAGGAATTGGTTCTTGGTACATGGGAAACTCATTAGGGAATTTCTCCCTCTATTAGTTGTAGTTTTTTTGTTGATAGCCTAGGACTAAAGTAGAAGTATCGAAAGGAAGCAAAAACAAGCTACAAGTAAGAGTCAAAAGCGAGTTGGAGTCAACAAAAGCAGTATTTCAGATGCATCTAGGTGACCTACCAACTTTTGGGCGATTACCTACAGACTTGGACTACCAAACAAGCCTGGACCATGAATGAGGCTAAGACCACCACCCAAATTTGGACCACCAACCACGCTCAAACTATCACTCAAGTAGGATAGATTCATAATTGCATGGGGATGAAGTTGTCAAAATATCTAGTTTCCTTATCCAAACCAAAAGTTATAAAAGGAGGTGTCTACCCAAGTTAAGGATACATGCATGCACTTATACTCTTGTTAAGCACTTGTTGTACACTGCTCAACTTGGAAGCAGATTGCTTTGAGTCTAACAAGGAAGTCCCTACTAGTTGGCATTGGCAAAGGGGGCACCCTTGATCTCTTCAATGGTTGGAAGATTTATTGTTTGTCCAACTTAGCTAAAGCTATATAGTTCTTAGTCATTGTGGAAGGTAAGACATTACCTAAAAGAATCACCAACATGCCATCTACTAGTGGAATATGGCATGCTTGTTGGGATATGGTTTTTGGATAATTATGATTAGGGTGCTTACCCAACCTCGTCACTCTATTGTTGGGGCACTCGCCCAATTCTCAAACTTTGGCACTTGCCAATTCTTGGACTCTAGCCATTTTGATACTTGCTATTTTTTTTTTACTCTATCCATTTTGACACTATCCATCTGTGTACTCTATCCATTTTGTCTTATGTGACTTTGTCCATTTTGGCACCTTTTGATTTTTGTGATTCTATCCATTCTGACACCTTCATTATTGTACTCTATTCATTTTGACACTTGCATAATTTTGTTACTTTATGAGATTTGTTAGTCCAATTCGAGTGCTTGCCAATTTTTGAAAGTTTTCCATTCCAATATTCACCCAATCTTTCTGCGATTCTATCCATTTTGACACCTTCCCATCCTTGTACTCTCTATTTTGACACGTGCCTAAATCTATTGTTCTATGAGCTTGTTCAATTCAAATGCTTGCCAATTTTTGAGAATTTTCCATTTTGACCTTTTTGGCACTTGCTCATTCGATACCTCTAAACTTGTGGCATTCCTATTGTATTGGCACCTATCCGTGAGTGATATTTTCCCAAATCGGCATCGCTTTGGTCAAATATTGACACATGCTACCAAGGTTAGCTTGTTGTAGTCAAGTATCACTTTGAGGTACTCTAATACCTTGGGAAACTTGCACCATGGTCCATGATCCATACTAGAAACTAAGAGGAAGTTCATTTTGAGTGCACAAATGACCCTTATCAAGAGCTACCAAAGGGAAGAGCTGGGCACTATTGCACTTTTGTGAGGAGTTCATTTTCATGCAAAATCCATAGGAAACTTGTGATTGCAAAAGAAGACAAGGCATTAGTATTAAATACTTTGAGGTATCTCATAGAGGAAGTATGGAAGAGGAACTTTCACTCCTTTTGTCACACATTAACATCAGATTTCCATCATTTCTAGGAGGTCCCTATGAGCTTCTAAAGTGTCAAGAGTGTCAAGAGAAAGAAGATAAGGAAGAGAGCTCTCACACACTCTCATACATTAAGAGAGGAGCACACACATATTGAGGCAAGGAAGAATGATCTTCTTCTACTTCTTCTATTACATAAAGAGAATATAAAAGATAACATAATACAACAATACAACTAGTACAATATATAAATAACAATACATAAAGAAAACCCTAATGTCCACAAATAAATGAGTTGGCAAGAAAAAAATGTGCCATGACTCTCGGTAGATAAATCTGGTAAAGCTCACTATAAATATTCGTGACATATATCGGCATGACCATTATAGGTGTTAGGGAAATGTAAAGTGGTACGAGTCATCCTTGATCATCACATGTTGAGCTTGATACCTCAACACTGCCCCTCAAGCTCAACTAATGTCCTATAATCCAAGCATCTTCCGAAACTTCTTGAGCCTTTGCTCCAAATACTTTAGCGAAAATATGAGCAACTTGCTCATGTGTCCTCACGTAAATAAGATCAATATCAACTGCTAATACTTTTTCCTTGATGAAGTGATAATGTACCTCAATGTGCTTTGTTCTCACATGAAAAACAGGATTCTGTGCTAATTGTATGTTGGGAAGATTATCACAATAAATGGTGATAGGCTTTTGCAATTCCACAACTAAATCTGCAATAAGCATCTTTGTTGTGCAAGAAGCAAGCTTAAGAGCTTTGCTTTAGCTCTTGGACTACTCTCATAATTTATCTCATATAAATGTGATCATGTGATCCTATGATTGTAAAGTTTCAAGGTTAAAACCTATGTATTTATCTTGGTCAATTGTAAAAGCTAAAAGTAGGAGGAATCTCCTAGATGAAGGAGCCAAAATACACGACTTAACTTGGGATTCAAATTCAAATCATCCCTAAAGTTTAGCATCACTTTTAGGTGAATGACTCATCAAGATTCAATTTCAAAATGATGTATAAATAGACTACCTCCTAGTCGCGGGGTGGAGTGATCCTTCCAGTAAGCTTTGAGTTGAGATTATGAGTCTACATTGTACTCACTCCAAGTGAGAGTAATTCCCCACAAATCCCTTGTATCATTTGTTCAATATCAATACAAACTATGATTCATATATCTTGAGTATTCACTCTCTATGTGCCGCTATAGTACCTTGAGGTACACAATCAACTTGTGTGATTCATTTCTCTGTGTGTGAGTATCCAACTTCCAAAATTTCACTTGGATTACTTATATACTACCCTTATGAGAGTGCATATGAAGTTTCATTATGTTTGGATGAGTAAACCTTGAGCTATGAAGATTTGAATTTTCACTGTGTCTGCACTTCATCTTCTTCCTAAAATGTCGAGGTGACCCCCCTAGACTTGTTAAACTTATTTCTCTTTGTATACTGAGGCTACATTCCTCAAATAAATTTCTTTAGTTAGCTAGACACTTTAATTGAATGTGTGCAAAAGCTCTCAAGCCAATTCATACCAAGCTGTGAGCTCTAAGTATTTTACTGAGAGCTTCTCTTCCCCAAATAGAAAGTTTTCCAAGTCTAGTGAAGTGCAAACTTATTTGATGCATTCATTTGAGAGTGATGTTCCAAAGGCCTTAGTGGTTCTTTATGCATAGTTTGGAAGCTAAGGAAGTGTATTAGACAAACCAAAATCTATCTTGGCTAGTGTTGATCAAGTTTTTGCAAGTACCCACTCATCTGTGTCTATATTCCATCACATCTTCACAGTGGTATTAGAGCGAAGTTGAAGTCTAAGCATCATGGGTGATGGATTCCCCTCATCTATTGACAAATTGGATCGAGAAAATTACTCAGCATGGTCTAGAGGCCTATCTACAACGAAGGAATCTATTTTGTTACATATCTAGAGATTAGATGATGCCAATACTCATAAGCAAGGGCCAACTAACACAACACGATATATGCATGGTTCTCAAAGGATGCTTTGCAAGGTCATACATTCTCAAGTATATCTCTAATTTCTTACTCCGTCACATTAGGAATTGCAAGATATCACAAGAGACATGGAATGCTCTAGAAGCATTCTCCCCATCAAGCATCAAGGCCAAGAAGAATCAACTATAGATGGAGTTTACATCACTCAAGAAGATGCCAAAGTGTGATGGATTTTGTCACCAATATGGACATTGCAGACTAGCTTGGAAGCATTGGAGAAGTCATTGATGGAAAACAAATAGTAAGGCAACTCATCAATGGGATCAAGACTGATGACAATTGGGAAGCCTTCACCACAACTATGGACCTCTATATGGACATGCAAGTTCCTGACTTCAACACACTCATGGGACAATTGTTTACACGTGAAAACAGAGCTTATGAATAATAGAGACAAACAAAAAGGTAATCAATGCTCTCTATATGGATACAAATAAAATCAATGCTCTCTATATCTCTACCATTTATTTCCTTTCTTGTTGGAGACCGAAAGAGCAAGATCTGTCCAAGCTGGATAGTATTTGTAGAAACTTCCTTTGGACGGGCGACCACAATAGGAGGGGGGTGCCTAAAATCAAATGGTCCATCTGCACCAACCGTAGAGATAGTGGGGGTCTTGGTATCCTGGACATTGGGTGCATGGCTAACAAACTGGCGGCCAGATGGATGATTAAGGCTTGGTGCAACGGGGAGGCCTCTTGGGACAAGTTGATTTCAGAAACAAGATTGAGTTGGCTCTCATGGGTTTCCCAAATTGGAAGAATCTTGACATCTTGACCTTATTGTTTTCCCTGATCCCCGTCTTCCCGAAAGGCTCCAATCTCGTGTGCTTCCTATGGAAGAGTTGGAATAAAGTCAAAAGCTACACAAGAATAAGTGAAGACTGGAAGTGGGCAGTTGGTATCAGACAAAACGACTCTATCTGGTTTCCGATCCATGGCATCCGGAGTGTGGAATCTTGGAACATTCAAAATGCGAAGAAGTTATGGAACAAAGGCTTCAAAAAATGGAAACATCTATGGAAACAAGACACCAACTTCTGGATCAACTTTGACGTCAACATTTCGTACGAAGAATGGAACACTTTGCAAAGCAGATGTCTCGCCTGGGACCGACACAAAGTTCGCCTTCTCATGGGACACGACACGTCGAGCTCGCTTGGTCTCAAATGGCACAATGGGAATAGCCTATCAAAAATTCCGAACATCAAAGAAACAATTGACTATCAGGTTAACCTCAACAAGAAGTGGTGCCTGTCATGGATGAGGCTTCAGTGGGACATGAAGTTCAGGGCTATCTGGCACCCCCTCATAGAAATCAAAAAGTCTGTCCTCTTATGGAAAATTCTTCATCATGGAATCTGGACCAACCTTAAGGCTAGCAAATTTTGTGGGATTCCTCCCTGGTGCAAACGCTGCTACCGATCTATCGAAGATGTTCCACACATCTTCTTTATCTGCCCCAACTCCAACAGACTCTGGCGGACGGTTGGAAAGAAGATTAGACTTTAGAAACATCTCAGTTGGCAGCAGGCCCTGCTGGGAGAAGCGATCGGCTGCTCTGCGACTCTCTGAAACGCCATAAGAGGGGAGATCCTATGGAAAATCTGGCGGGAAAGATGTGCTTTCAACTTCGGTGACTGCCCCAAAGAGTGACCAATTGAGAAATCATTGTTCCTCCTTGGCAAAAGGATTGTTAACTGTGAGAAGACCCCCCCCCCCCCCCCCCCTTCAGGCATCATCAAGTACTCCTTTTGATCAATAACAAGCTTAAACCCAAGTGGGTCCCACATGAGGGTGATGAGAGCCATCTAAGCGCTGTAAAAGCTTCCCCTGCTTTGTGGGATTTGGGGGGTCCCGTGGGCACTAGTCCCCTTCTCTTGTACTTTTCTTTATTTAATTCAAGTCCGAGAGAGTAGGCTAATGCCGAATTTCCTTTATATTAAAAAAAAAGCAAGGATAACAAGGGCAAGGGAAAGAAAATTGATGATGAAAGTACCTCTCAAGTCAACTTTGTAGGTAGAAGTAGAAGCTGAAGAGGAAGAGATAGAGGAGGTAAACAAGGTAAGCGGAGAACTCAAAACTCATCACCCTATGCTATATGTGATCTAACCAATAACATTACAAAGAATTGTTTCAAGAACCCAAGGAACCAAAGAGGAAGAGGATAGAACAGAGGAGGCTATGGACATTCAAGAGGACGATTCAATAATTCCTATTGATATAATTACAACTCATGCAACAACAACTACCAAGGTGGATACAAAGGAAAGAGAGACTACAACAATTATACAGATAATCAAGGTCAAGAAGATTCACTTCTTCTCATGAACATGACTATGAAGGAAGGTAAAGAAGATGAGCATGTATTTTATATAGATTTGGGATGCTCAAATCATGTGGCAAGAAATACGGCTCTAGTCTCAAATTTGGAAGATCCAAAGAATAGACATGAAGGCCAAACAGAAGATGACACAAGGCATCAAGTTGAGACGATAGGTAATGTGAAGAATCCAAATGGTATTATGAACTTAATAAGGATAGTATTGTATGTGCCTACTTACCAAGAACCCCATCAATGTAGGTCAAATTTAAGAAGGGATTGCCGCTTAGATTCACGAAGCATGGAGCATTTGTTGAAGACCCATATTAGGGATTCAAGAAGATAGCAAGAGGAGAAGAGAAAGGTAAATTGTTAATTTTTGAATTCCATGACACCAAGAACATTGCATTGTTTAATGATGGTACCCAAACTCTAACAGAGTTAGAGATTTAGCACAAGAGATTAGCTCAAACAGGAGATAGAGATGAAATTGTACTTGGGCTACCAAATATATCAAAAAAACATATGATATATAAATGTAGTACTTGTCAATTGGTTAGTCACACATGCAACCCTTCACTAAGAAAGGCTACATAGATGGAGGCCTATTAGAGTTGGTCCATGCTGATGTTTAGTGACCAAAGCAAGGAGCCTTCAATCTTTGGATCAAGGTACTATGTGTCATTTATAGATGATTGTAGGACATGGACTATCTTATATCCTATGAAGCATAAAGCTGAAGTGTTTTCATGTTTCAAAAAGTATTTAGCTCTTGTGGAGAACCAAACAGGTACAACCCTAAAGATGCCAACTATCAGAGTGCTTATGAGTGTTGCAACTTCCAAGAATTGGAAAATATACCAAAGGTATGTAAAAAATGCTTTTCTAAATGGATGCATATCTTAAGAGGTATACATGGTTCAACCTCCTAGTTTTGAAGACTCGTCATGCCCTAAATATGTATGCAGGTTAAGAAAGGCTTTGTGTGGAGGGAGAAACGAGCAAGAGAAGAAGATGTTAAGAATCCAAGAAAAAGGTAATGAATCAGTAACCTCACACTCTGGCTAGAGCCCCATAGGGACACACAAATGGGGAAGTTGAAGCATCATCCAAAGCATCAGAAGTTAAAAAAGGGCAATGGTGAAAAAAGTCATTTCTAGACAAGTCTGCTTCCTTGTCTATTGGGTGCATGCAAGATCAACGATAATACAAGCCACAATGTGTCGGGATAAGTAATTAAAAGGGAAGCTTCTGGAAGAGTAGATAGCTTCATTGAATGTTCGTCCTTGAAAGACAATTGGGCCATCCCCCACCACTTGTTGAGTGTCAAGAAAACTCACATAAAGCCTGTCAAGGGATGACAGAGAATAAGAGGGGGAGAGTGTTGCAAAGGACTGAAGACAAGAGAAAAAAAGAAAAAGAGAGGAGAAAAGCAAGCCCACAAAGTTTTCGAGAAATATCCACTTTTCTTCCCTTAATTCCCATCATAAGACACCAAGACACCTTGTAAATGCACTAGAGGAGTCCTCTAAATGCATATTATCTGAAGGTTGTAACACTATCGTTGTACAATATTAGGAACTTAGAGATTTCTAGAGAAAGTTCAAGTCTCTTGTGCTAAAGGACCAAACTTAGGGCACATGTATATAAGTTACTATATGACTCATATGTAAAGACATTTTGCCATATTGAGAACTAACTTCTGAAAATTCGAATTTGCTTCTTCTTGCTTGTGTGTGCACTTCTTCATGAGCTTCTATGTGTGTTGGAGGCATAGAATGTGTGTCTAGAGGTGTTTTCTACCCCTTCCCGATATCTTTTCATTGGTATCACTTGTGTGTGAAGTGTAGGGAGTCTTTAGGTTTAGGTAGGTGATTCGTGCCACTCTATTTTTTGGACATAACTTGGAGTAGAGAGGTCAGAATACTTCCATTTGATGCGTCTCATCAAGAGCTTAAAAAAACTCCTAATTGACTATATTTGGGTATTGAAGGTAGGAGATATTCCTTGTTTTGTCTCTATTGTTGCACCAAGTATCACGATAAACACTTGCATGTAGGAGGTGTCCTATGAGGTGGATACTCACTTTTGCATGCATTACTTGACCCCTTCCCACATCTACCATCGCCAAAGCACATGTTTCCATGCACTTGACTAGGTCATACTCTCCGTTTGATACTTTAATGTTGGGCACACACATTTTTGTGAGTCTTTGACAAGGGTGCCAAAAACATGTGCGTTGGACTCACAAATTCCTATGCACTTATGACAAGTGGGACGAGAGAACTCTCACATGTCCAACAAGTGCACATAGTGGTGGTTTGATGCACACATCAAATTATGAAACCGAGATTACGACCCAGTCAAGTGCATGAAAACATGTGCTTTAATGATGGTAAATGTGGGAAGAGGTCAGGTAATGCATGCAAAAGTGAGTATCCACCTCACACGACACTTCCTACATGCGGGGGTGTATCATGATACTTGGTGCAGCAGCAGACACAAGACAAGCAATATCTCCTAGCTCTGATACCCGAATATAGTCAATAGGAGGTTCCTTTCAAAGCTCTTGATGGGACGCATCGAACATGGTTGATTGGACCCCTTTGCCCCAACTTATGTCCAAAAAATAGAGTGATAGGAATCACCTACTTACACCTGAAGAGTCCCTACACTTCACACATAAGTCATACCAGTGAAAAGAGATGGGGAAGGGGTAGAAAACACCTCTAGACACACATTCCACACCTCCAACACATATAAGCTCACAAAGAAGAAGATACAAAAGCAAGAAGAAGTAAATTTGAATTGCAGAAGTTAGCTTGCAATTATGGCAAAAAGTCTTAACAAAAGAGTCGCAAAGTATCTTATATACATGTGCCCTAAGTTTGGTCCTTTCACAAAAGAGACTATCATTTTCTCTAGAAATATCTAAGTTCCTACTATTATACAAGGATAGTGTTACAAGGTTAAGGGAATATGCATTTAGAGGACTCCACTAGTGCATTTACAAGGCTTCTCGATGTTTCATGATGGTAATTAAGAAAAGAAAAGTAGTTATTCATAAAAAATTTTATGGTCCTACTATTCTTCTCTCTTTTTCTTCTTTTCTCTTATTTTCAATCCTTTGCAACACTCTTCCCCCTCTTAGTCTCTATCATCCCTTGATAGGATTTATGCAAGTTTTCGTGACTCTCAACCAGTGGCTAGAGATGGCCCAATTACCTTTCAGGGAAGAATCTTCAATGAAGCTGTCTACTCGTCCGAAAGCTTCCCTTTTAAGTGCTTCCCTACACGTTGGGGCTTGATGTATTATCGTTGACCTCGCATGTAGCCAATCGCCAAGGAAGCACCCAAGACTTGCCTCGAAAGGGCTTTTTTCACCATTGCCCCTTTCTAACTTTTAATGCTTTGGTGGATGCTTCAATTTCCTATTTGTAATTCTTTACTTACATCTGTGCCTCTTCTTCCCTTGTGTCTCTTTTTGCCTGATGTGTTCCCCTCCAAGGCTCTAGGCAGTGTAAGGTTACTTATTGATTACCTCTTTCTTGGATTTTTTGCATCTTCTTTTTCTTGTTTCTCCCTCCACATGTGCCTCCTCCTAAACTTTGCCATCCTTGGCAGGCTTTCGGTGGTGACACGCGTATGTCTGATAGACTATTTGTTCAATAGGATCAATAAACTTGGCTTCCCTTACCATAAACTGCAGCCTTTGTTCTCATTTGACACTGTCATGTGATGCTTGGCGATGGTCGGAAAAAAAATGTAACTCATAAGCTATTAACATGGCGATTCAATGTGTTTGACTCTAGTGGAGATGCGTACCTTCTGAGATTCACTCTATGAATATTTTCTTTCTAGCTTTTTATTCTCTTTCTTTGTTCTTTTTTATTATTGAGTGAGCTCTTTGACCTTTGATTGCTAGGTATCATCCTCAATCATTAATGTATCAATTTGTATTAATGCTCCTGTTGGCTCTCCTTTTACTTTTTCAAAGTACACGTAGGTCTTCATAGGCTATTCTGATAAATTCTCACTTACTGTTTTGAACTATTTTTTCTCGACGTGCTTGTTCATATTCCCGATCAACATCCATCAACTCTTGTTGTGTGTCCATGGCATATATGCTTAATGATTGGTTTTAGTTGTGCCACATCCACATTCAGCCATGTCTTGGGTATAACAGGTGGTTCTCTAGTTTCTACATTCTTTCCTTGGAGTCTATGTAAAGTCTCAGTATACAATTGCCTTATTTATAGATTCATAGTGGTTTGGTCACCCTGTTTCTATGAAGTTACTTTAGATCTTCTACTCACAATATGTACATCTAGATGGGAGGGTTCTACCATAACTTGAATTAGAATGTTAGGTTCTCCAATCACCTTCTATTGTGGTGATTCTTTTTTTATATAAACCTTTTCCTTGCCAGCGTCTAAAGAAGTTTCTTTAATTTGTAAGTTGGTACTGGGGTTGATCCTCATAGTGAAGTCCATGCAAGGCCTTCGCATGTGTAGTACTTCATCATCGGCTTCCTCTTCTTCATCTTTCTTTGGTTATTGGTGTTGACTAATAGCTCCCTACTCATTGACCATTTGATCTAATTCATCTCATCTACCATTATCATTCACTTCTATATTCAGATCAACATTTAATGTAGATTGATCTTCTTCATTATGAGAAACCAAATAAGAGCTTGAGTTCTCCAACCCTAGTTCTTTATAGTGTGACATCTAGGATAGCCTTTTTCTGCATAGTGCTTGACTTTAGCCTCATGCATTTGCAAGTAATGGTGGCCTTGGACATTGAGATTAACGTGACCTTCCATATATGTATGAGTAGCTTGTAGATCTTCCTCAATCTTTTCTTCAGTAATAGGGGGTGGCTGACCCAATGTAGTTGTCAGTACTGTATGAATCCTTTTGGCTAATCGAGTTGTAGCCGCTTCTTTGGAATCTCTAACTCTTTTGGATCCTCTCATTCTTTGCATAGAACTTGTCCCAACCTCATCATTGGAAGCAATGACTCTTTTCTTCTTAGGAACAAAAGGCTGAATTCACATATATAGCCATTTTCAGTGTTGAATTCTTGGGCCATAATCGATCATGGATCTTCAATGCATGGTATATCAAGATTGTTAGTGTTGTGCTCACATTTAGGAACTTCTTGATTCCCCATTGCTTTTTGGTCTCCATCAATCTTTCTTGTACAGTATATAGTCAAAATAGTTTGGTTCCCAACTTGTTTCATAGCATGAGATAAGAGTTGAACCACGATCTTGTGAGGAGCTATATAACGGTGCATGTTTGGAAAACAAAAATGTTGATGCACCAATCATGCTTCTTCCTCTATGTCCATGCGATTGATATCTAGAAATGTTCGCTTATTAGGTTTATGATTTTTATCTTTCAAGTCCAAAGTCCTATCCTTGATCCATCCAAAAGCATCTTTGATTAACTCATGTGTAAACCTAATTATTCTTAACTTGCCTCTCAAGTTAGTGGCTTGTGCTTTTGGTATCAATGGATTGTCCCTAGCTAGATGTAGGGTACTCATGACTTGAGTACACCTTTCAAAACCTGGCTTATAAATTGGAAGCTTTAAGTATTCATCTATCCCAATTTTGGTCCATATCTTGATGGTTCTTGGCACGTTGTGAAGGATATGAAAATCTTGAGTCATCACCAAAAATTGATGGTCATGATCCATGATATGTACTTTAATTAAAAAGAGGTGATGACCAAAAGATTGATCGTTTATGAACCAATGACCTCTAGATTTGATTGCCCATTCCAATGGAAATTCTTTCACTTATTGCATTTCTCCTATATCCTTCAAAGTCATCTGCACTCAATTCATTAATTTGATTAATATGAGAGAGTATCAAAACTTTAATGAGTTTCATAGTGGTCATGCATTTGATATCTGTCCTTCAAGTGATTCCCCTCTTGCATACGTTGAATCATTGCTTTGTTAGCCCAAATACATGGATACATATCTTTTATTGTGCATACTCTCGTGCAATAATGACACAACTTCTCTAGGTATTGTTGTGATTTATCTTTGATCTCCATAATTGATATGTCTTGATGGTTTTATGTTGATCTTCCTTTGCTTTAGGTTTTTTTTTCTAGTGCTCGATCCTTTGTCTTAAATCCCATATGCATATGCATCCGTTATGTGGCTTCCTTTGCTTGATTAACTTTGGTAGTACTCAATTGTTATGAGGCATTGGATTAGCCTTTGTTTGAAACTTGATAGCTTTGTCTAATGCCCTCATTTGTTTTTTTTTTCTATCTCTAGAGTCTTTATCCAAACTTGTTTATGTTGCCTTTGTGCTTCAATGAGCCGCTTTGGTAGCCACACTTGAATAGTCTTTGAGCTCATTGGCCTTGATCTTTTTTGTTTGGAATGACTCCCTTCTTTTAGGGTTTTGTAGTCGTAATTTTCTCGAAGTGTATTGATACTCTTGAAGATTATCTTTGGAAATCCACATTTGGTTGAGTCCTTTGTTTGGCAGCTGGTTAGTTGTAATAAAGTGATAGGTGGGAGATGGTTGAGGATTATGAAATAATCCTCAACCATGGCTTTTGGGGCACGTGGTTAGCCCATCACATTCCTAACCAAGAGGTTGTGAGTTCAATTCCTTACATTGGTATCAGAGCCCAAAAAGTAGGCTTGGGAAAGGTGGATTGACTTAATGGCCTCTAAAAAAGGCGCTTGGGCATCTTTTATATGAAAGGGTACAAAGTAGTGCACACCGCTTTCACAAGTTAGCCTAATAAATAATTGAGGTGTATCTCTCAATCTCTAGATCGGATTGAGGCATGTAAGATACCGTTGGAAAGCTCTCAAAATGAAATTTCCAAATCTAATGAGATAGCTAGAAACTGTAAATCCATTGGGAAACCATGGGTGGAACTTGATTGAGGGTTCAAGAAACCAAACATGGGTGAGAACAAGGTTCAAAACAGAGGTTGAGAACAAGGGCCCAAGATACCAAGGTTGCGAACAAGAAGGTTCAAGAAACCAAGGTTGAGAGCAAGGGTTAAAGAGACAAAGGTTGCAAACATGCGAGGTTGAGGACATCAATTCAAGGGTACCTAGGGAGTTCAAGGGGCTGATCACCGAGGCTAGAGAGATACAAGAGAAAAACATTGAGGACAATGATTGACCAAGGGGGGAAGAATGTAATAAAGTGATAGGTAGGAGATAGTTGAACCACACCCTTGATAGATGGAGGATGGTTGAACTACACCCTAAGAGAGAGGATTAGGAAGTAATCCTCAACCATGGCATTTGGGGTAAGTGGTTAGCCCATCACATTCATAACCAAGAGATTGTGAGTTCAATTCCCAATCTTTGGGGATCAAGCTACTTCCTAAAGATAAGCCAATAAAGAAAAAAGTTTGGTTAACTATTTTGTTGGTTAAAAAGGAATATCTTTTGGACAAGACCAAAACTTAAAGCTTTATTGTTTGTCCAAAAGTCAAGATTTCTTTTAAAAAAATATTATTTCAGTAAAGCAAAAGATTCCAAGATGAATCATTGGTTTAGTATTACTTGATTCCTTGGCAGGAATCTAAGGCTCTTGAAAGAAAAAATCGCCCTAGATGTGAGACTAGAATCTTTCAAGTAAGTTTAATAGCAAGTAGTTCCCAATAATTCCCAAACCACCAGTATTGGTAATTAAGTCCAAATATTGATATAACCTAAAGGTGTATCAAAGACTCTTAGCTTTGGAATCGGAGAGGCATCTGTGTATGTTTGGACTTAAGTTGAGGGAAAGATCTCTAAAAATCCCATGGGCAAGTGGACACTTTTGTTAGTTTAAGAGATATTAGTAATAAAGACTAAGTCTTTATTCTAGTCGCAAGTACAATCAGACTTGATTAAGCTTGGCCATGATTGTCCAAGACTATGCGATTGGAAGTACTCTGTGGATTGGCCAAGTATTGGAAATAAAATTCCTTTTGGGAATTATTCACTCAAGTTCCATTTAACCAATGGAAAAGTGTGAAAAGAGTAAGTTGTTCCAAGTCTAAACAAAGTGAAGAAATTCCAAGAATGTAGTCTGCAACTGTGAAGATGGTACTTAAGTCTTTGGAAGGTAAAACATAATGTTTGCCTATCCTTAAAGGATTTTGGTACAAATCCAGAAAGCATGAGTGGATGCTTAGAATTAAGCAGTAGAGAGATTCCTATAAAGTCCTGATGGGGGTAGGTACCTAAAACATTAGTAAGCAAGGAATATAAAGACAAGAAGTGAAAACCTCTTGTCACTACAAATTGGTCAAGAATAAACCAATTGAACTTGAATATGAAAATTCAAGTACTTGGAATTTTGATTGGTTCTCATTTGAAAACGCTAGCAAAGAAGGATGGATATTCTATCAAAAGGTTTTTTAAGTTCCCAAAGAAAAGCACAAGATCATAAAACGATCATGTGAAGGGATCAAAACCTAGAAAAGCTAGTTAGGGGTAATGCCTGAAACTTCAAAATTCTCGTAAAGGATTGAACAAAGAAGGTACTCTATCAAGAAATGTTTTAGAATTTAGAATAAGTATCACCCCCACATGATGTAGGAAAGATGGTATGGGACATCGGACCATGGGATGATAATTATCTTTTAGTCCTAGATTGGATCTTGAAGTAGGGTTTGATCCTCAAGGGAATTAAAACTTGAAAATAGGAGTTTAAATTCAAGGAGGATAAAAATAATATCTTCAAGATAACTTCAAGATCAAGGAAACATTCAAAAATATTTTATAAAGTTTTGAAGAAGCCGGCCTTTGACTTTGAGTTGATCTTTTCAACCAAGGATTTGATTGACTAAGTCAAGCACCAAGTTCCTAGTGTAACTTGGAAAATTGAATCTTTTGATTTGAAGAAATGCATAAGAATTGCATTCCTAGTAAGGAGTCATAAAGATTGAATTTAGGCATGAACTTAGTCTCAAGTGAAGCATTACTTGAGTTAAAATTCATCAATAGAACCTCAATGGGTGGATGCACTACAGTGTTGGTTACCATACTAGTATCTTGTGGTTAAATGATGTTTTAGATTTGCTCTGAATCTTTTTGAGAATCCAACTTATTTCTCTTAAAGATAGGACAAATGCTTCAATACTCTATTGAAACAGATCTTTGAGAAGTTGAAGTCATGAGTCATCTAGAGTTTGACTCATAGCAAGTTTATGTATCTTTAATGTTTGAATTGGTTGATCAGAGTTTTAGTTCTTTCTTTTTGCTTTTCGAGTCTTTTGGATTTGACTTAGATATGGTATCTGATTCTTTTCACAAAAGTCAAGGGTGATCCGGATAGAACCAGGTAACTAAATTAAACATCCCAGATAGATGTTTTGTACAAGAACCTTTTCAAACATCGAAAGGTGACAAGTTCAAGATTGACTTATTCATTTGAGTTTGCTTCAAATTATAGCATAAATGATTTCCTAGAGTCTAGTATACTCTAGAATAGGGAAGTTAGGAATTGCTCATTTGATTGACGATTCCCAAAGAACTTCTAGCTCAAGTCTTTGAGAAAAGTATCCTAAGTTGGATAAAATTTTTGAATTGGTCAAAGTTATAGTACGGTTGACTCAAGGTAAATGGTAAACTTTCTTCTGCATTTTACATAGGATTTTTAAACTCATTAGGAGCCCAGAAATGGACTAGTAATTTAAGTCCATCTAGTTCACATGTTTGTGCCGTGATTGCACCTAGTAAAAAAAAGTGAATTGGCCACGGATGTTTTTAGATCCACCCTTATTCTTCATTCATCACTTTGTACTTTGACCAATTTTATCAAAGTGCAAAGCAAGATAGTGTTTTGAATCATTTGGGTAGGGATGCCACCACAGAGATGAGACATGTTCTTCCAGTTCTAGAACATGAACATGTTCTTCGAGTTTTAGAACATGAGGCTTGGGGGTTGCCTACAATATATAAAGCTCGAACTTTTGAGGACCAAAATATTTTCCAAGAGGGGAAAAATGTAATCAAGTAAGTCTATGATCTAGGGGTCCGACCAGTTCAGACGCATCGGATATCTGTATGACCAAAGATCTCGAGTCTTGACTTACTAGAAGGTCATTTACTCTTGTAACCAAGTGATCCACTTACCCTAGTGGTTAAGACTCAAGGATGTGAAGGAGGAGGTCTTGGATTCAACCCCCATGGGGTACATGGCTGACACATGGATGGTTAGTATCCACCTGCCCAAGCAAGTAGTCCCTTGGAGAGAGCTATATATAGAGGCATTTGGTTGGGAGGAGAGTCATCTCTCTAGCACATGGTGGTCGTAGTCTTGCACTAGTCCTTCTTGATTTCAAGCTTATCGACAAATCTCTATGTTCCTCTTGAGAATTAATGTCCTCACTATGGCTCTCTAAAACGTTCTCTTGTGGATGGGTGGGTTCTTCACTCATAGTAGAACAATGGTCTTGATCAACACACAAGGTAGTTTGAAGAGTGAATTCATCGGATTGAGACTTCTGTTGAGGTTCTAGGCCATGCATAATTAGACTGGACACATTAGGGTTTTCCATTTTGATTTAATTCAGAGGTAACTTCAAATTCATGCATCCAATTCTTTGCTAGGATAAGCTCTTCTAACAAATCAGAGTCTTTGTAGACCAAGAGTTTTTGTTGCATGGTGTAATTCCCTAAGTGTAAGGATAAGGTTACCTCTCTTATGCACTTGATAAGATTTAGTGTAACTTCAAATTCATGCATCCAATTCTTTCCTAGGATAAGCTCTTCTAACAAATCAGAGTCTTTGTAGACCAAGAGTTTTTGTTGCATCCAATTCAAGATTTAGTGTAACTTCAAATTCATGCATCCAATTCTTTCCTAGGATAAGCTCTTCTAACAAATCAGAGTCTTTGTAGACCAAGAGTTTTTGTTGCACGGTGTAATAATTCCCTAAGTGTAAGGATAAGGTTACCTCTCCTATGCACTTGATAAGATTACGTCCTATTCCAATCATATATGCTTTTGTAGAAGTGATAGCATCTTTAGTTTCTCAACTAAGGAGGCACGAACACTACTTAAAGTTTCTCTTGTGTCAATCAAAGAGTTGGCAAGGTGATACTCTTCATTTCTAATTTCGAGATTTAAGTAAGGTTGTCGGGGTACATTGCCAATTTTCTTAACACTCATGGCATGATAGTTTGCTATGGGAATGGGTTCTTCACCTCTTAAGTATCTCTCATCTCATTCTCTAATCTATTTCTTCCATTTTCTAATTCTTTCTAGAGATTCTTTTCTAGCTTCTTCTCGCATTCTCTCCTCTTCCTTCTTTCAATTTTGAGCTCTTGAAAGTCTGGTGGCATGTATTTACCATGGGGCTGAAATACATACACTTCTTCATGTAAGTCACCATTCAAAAATGCAGTTTTAATGTCCAACTGATCTACATTCCAACCATGATGAGCTGCAAGTGCACAAATGCTATGGATGGTGGTCATTCGGTATGTGGGAGCAAAGGTCTCATCAAAATCAACGCCTCTCTCTTGAGCATAACCCTTTGCAACAAGCCTAGCCTTATATCTTTCAAATGTTCCATCAAGCTTATGCTTCAATTTGTATACCCATTTAGTGCCAATGGCCTTTTTACCTAGAGGCAAATCACATAAAGAACAAGTACCATTCTTCATAATAGCATCATATTCTAATTGCATAGCAACCATCCAAATTTTTGAATTTCGTGCTTCATAAAAAGAATCAGGCTCATTCTCATCACAAAGACTAGAGGCAGCCATTGCATAGCAATCTGATGCAAAAGAAGCACTATGAGAGCCTGAATGAGTACGATATGAAAAAGGTGCATCTAATTTGCTATCTCACAAAGTTTGCACTACCCATTTAGGCATAGTTTTTGCCTTCTTTGTATTAGCCCTCTCATCAACAAGCTCATCATGTAAATATACATCAGAAATGGAATGAAATACACCATCATGTGGAACCTATAAAGATTGAGAAATCACCTCATTTGGACCACCACTTGATTGCCACCTGTAAAAAGAGGAACCAAAGTGTCATACATGTTCGAGCTAATTGATGTCTCCTTAGTACATGAAAGTAATGGCTGAATTTGCATCTTCCACAAAAAATACATGATGCATCATATACGCCCATAATCGGTAATTTGTACCATCCAACTTATCCTCAATAGCCAACATATGGAATATATCATTGGTTTTAGCCATGGCCATTGACCAAAATACCCTTATGCAAAAAAATGATTGTATCTCAAAAAGTTGAACAAAACTACCCTATCGAGTTTTGTTAGACCTATAGCAAATACTTGTACTATTGAACCGAAACATGTATATATGTTTGGCACAAAAGGACTAAATTGCCTACGTAGGTGCTACAATAGTGCATTCAGAGGTTGAAATCGTCTTAGATCAAAATTTCAATTGGTAGGCTCACCACTTTTTATGCAATTTTGAGATTGTGACCAAAGGGGTATAAAAAATGACCTAGATGAAGCGACAATCTGCTGTGATACCAATTGTTAGAGTTTGAGGTATGTGGAAGCATGTAAACAACACAAGGAAGAAGAAGAATTCTGGAGCACAACACAAAATACTAAATGTATTAACAAGTGGATGTACAAAGATAAGTGAATCATTAGGTTAATAGGCATATATACAAGCTCGAGGAAAAACCTCCTAAAGAGGGAAAAAGGTGCCCTAGCAGTCCTAAGTGTGTTCATACACATCACTACCAAAATATATCAACAATGCATACTCCAAGGAAACCTCACATGGAAGCAGCCAAAAGAACACTGAAATACTCGAAGAGAACTATTGATGAAGGTTTTTACTATCCTTACACATCTAATATAGACATCAAGCTCTTCTCTCATGAAGATTGGGTGGGCTCTAAAGATGATAGGAGAAGTATTTCTGGGCACCTCACCTTTGCAGCTAAAAAAATTATTTCATGGTCCTCAAAGAAGAAACCCACTATTGCATTCTCATCATCTGAAGCTGAGCATAGATGACTTGCTAATGCAATTCAAGAAGCAATGTGGATTAAGACCTTGTACTCTAATGTAGGTCTTAAGTCATCTATTCCTCACATTTTTCGGGATAATATAAGTTCATTACATCTTGCTGCTGACCCAATCTATCATGCCAAGACTAAACACAGAAGTGCATTACCAGTATGTGAGGGAAAAGATAACAAGCAAAGAGATTCAGTTATCCTATGTATCAACTCATCAATAATGTGGGAATATGATGACAAAGGCATTGGATGGACTCAAGCTGAAAAAAATTAGATCATTGATTGGATTGCAAGAGATATTGAAGAATTGAAGGCTCAAGATTCTTCATCTTGAGGGGGAATCGTTGGTGTAAGAAGCAAGCCTACGAAATTTTCTTTAGCTCTTGGACTACTCTCATAGTCTATCTGACATAGATGTGATCATGTGAACCTATGATTGTAAAGTTCTAAGGTTAAAACCTATCCATTTATCTTGATCAATTGTAAAAGCAAAAAGTAGTAGGAATCTCATGGATGAAAGGAGAAAAAATCCAAGACTTAAATTGGGATTCAAATTCAAAGCATCCCTAAAGTTTAGCTTTCACTTTTAGGTGAATGATTCATCAAGATTCATTTTCAAACTGTTCAAAATAATGTATAAATATGTTGATATATTTAGGTAGTATATTCCTATAACCCTAATGGGTTACTTATCTTTGTACATTCTAGTGGTAATACATTTAGTATTGTGTGTTGTGCTCCAAGATTCTTCTTTTTCCTTGTGTTGTTTGTGTGCTTCCACAGACCTCAAACTCCAACAATTGGTATCAGAGGAGGTCACTGCTTCATCTAGGGCATCATCAACACCTCTCCGATCATAGTCTCATAATCGTACGAAATTTGGTTGAGCGTATTCATGCTGATTAGGAGATCAAAACAGCTTCGCTATGTGTTGTCGAAATTGCAATTTAAGCTCGTTTGAGCCTCCAAGCACACTATCGTAGCACTCGTGCATGCTATATTGTCTTTTTGTGCCAAAGATATATATAGGTTTTGGTTCGCCAATATAAACATCTCAAAGTCTACTACAGGTTTAGCAAAACTCGATAGGGTAGTTTTGTTCAACTTCTTGAGATACAGTCAATTTTTTGCATTAGGTTATTTTAGTTAGTGGCCATGGTTGAAAGTAGTGATATATCCCATATATTAGTTGTTGAGGACAAGTTGGATGGCACGAATTACCCATTATGGACTTATATGATGTGTCATGTATGTTGGAGATAGACATCTGCGGAAGCATGTGAACAACACAAAGAAGAAGAAGAAGCTTGGAGCACAACACACTATTACTAGAGAATGTAAAAAGATAAGTACCCCATTAGGGCAATAGGCGTATATACAAGCCGAGGGGAAAAAACCTCCTAAAGAGGGAAAAAAGTGCCCCGGTGATCCTAGAGTGTTCACACACATCACTACCTAAATATATCAACAAATACCCCCTGGGAGTGATGCGGTGAACAAGTAGCTGGCACTCATGTATAAGGAAGTGCGGAGCTATGTGGAAATCACTCCACAAAAGGAAGTAAGCCCAAAGCTTTACGGAAAGCTTCAAACTTCTCCCTAGGCAGAGCCTTCGTGAAAAGGTCTGCAATGTTCTCCTACATGGGCACATATGCCAAGCTGATCTCACTAGCAGAGAACCTCTCCATGACATAATGATAATGCACCTCAATGTGCTTAGCCATAAGGCATCTGAGCCACACACACTCAACAGTCGTTGTGAACTAGTGGACACACGAGTGTCATAGCAACCAACCCAATCAGCCATAAGGCATCTGAGCCACACACACTCAACAGTCGCTGTGAACTAGTGGACACACGAGTGTCATAGCAACCAACCCAATCAGAGTCAAAAAAAGCATGCAAATCTGGCGGTAGTGATCCCGCCTTGGGATAAAACAACCCAAGTAGCCGAGTACCACTCAAGTAGCGAAAGATTGCTTAACCGCTTGCCAATGCTTGACTCCTGGGCAATGCATAAACCTGCTCATCTGTGAGACAGCAAACTGAATATCTAGCCAAGTAATGCACAAGTAAATCAAGTATCCAACAGCCTGCTGATAGAGAGCAGCATCAAATGCATCTCGAGCATCATGAAGACTCAATCCTAAACCTGTCTCCATAGGACTGGCAATAGGCTTACAGTCTTCAAGGCCAAAACGCTGCAATAATGTGTCAATATATTTTGTTTGACACAAAGCCATTCCACCATCAATGTGCATAAACTGAATGCCTAGATAATGATGCAAATGCCCCAAATCAGACATCTCAAATGAGGCATGCAAATCAGCCTTAAAATCAGCAATATGCCTCTCATGAGGACCAGTGAGCAGCATGGCATCAACATAAACCACAATGATCAGAAGTACATCCTTAGCATGCTTAACATATAAGGTGCTTTCAGTTGGACTATTCTCAAAACCATGTGCAATCAGATAGGCATGTATCTTTTCATACCAAGCACGTGGTGCTTGCTTTAAACCATATAATGCCTTCTTTAACCTACACACTTGGTTCTCATGCCCTTTCTGCACAAATCCACGGGGCTGAAAAACATACACTTCTTCATGCAAGTCACCATTTAGAAATGCAGTTTTAATGTCCAATTGATGTACATTCCAACCATGATGAGCTGCAAGTGCATAGATGCTCCGAACAGTAGTCATACAACATGTAGGTGCAAAAGTCTCATCAAAATCAATGCCTCTTTCTTGTGCATAATCCTTTGCAACAAGCCTAGCCTTATACCTGTCAACTGTACCATTAGGTTTACACTTCAGCTTGTATACCCACTTAGTGCCAATGGCCTTCTTTCCAGGAGGCAAGTCACAGAAAGACCAAGTACCATTCTTCCTTATTGCATCATATTCAGATTGCATAGAAACCATCCAATTTTTTGAATTTTGTGCTTCATCAAACAAAACATGCTCAGTCTCATCACAGAGACTAGATGCTACCATAGCATAGCAATCTGATGCAAAAGAGGCACTATGAGAGCCTGATCGAGTACGATATGATAGAGGTGTATCTAATTTGTTGTCATGCAAGGTCTGCACCAGCCATTTTGGCATAGTTCTTACCTGCTCAATATCAGCTCTCTCATCAATAAGTGCATCATGTAAATCTGCATCAGAAATGGAATGATCTGCATCATCACATGAAACCTGCAAAGGCTGAGAAGTTGCCTCATTAGGACCAGCACTAGACTATCCACTTGTGAAAAGAGGCAGCAAAGTATCATACATGTCTTTGCAGCTAACAAATGTCTCCTTAGTACATGAAAGCAATGGTGGAATAGCATCTTCCACAAAAACAACATCATGGCTAACCAGAATGCATTTAGTATGTGGATGATACAGACAATAGCCTTTACTTTCAGAACTGTACCCAACAAAAATACATTTTACTGCTTTATCATCCAATTTTCTACGACGTTGTTCAGGCACTAATGCATATGCCAAACAACAAAAAACATGTAGATGAGCAACAGATGGCTTGCGATCATGCTAAGCCTCATATGGATTGATAGACTCGAGCGTTTTAGTGGGACACCTGTTCAGTACATATGCTGCACACATGACAGCCTCAAGGCAGAAACTATGTGGTAAAGCCTGACTCTTGACCATACACCTCACCATCTCCATGAGTGACCTATTCTTTCGTTCAGCAACTCCATTTTGTTGAGGTCTATACGGCATTGTACATTGGTGTTTTATCCCACATTTAGCCAAAAATGCATTAAAATTAGAAGACATATATTCCCCCCCTCGATCAGAACGGAGGGTGCCCATTTTACATGTTGACAGATTTTCAGCCAAAACCAAAAACTATTTGAAGCACATGAACACTTCAGACTTTGCCTTCAATGGATATACCCATGCATGCCTGGAAAAATCATCGATGAAAGTCATGAAGTAAAGATAATTCCCAAACGAAGGTGTCTACATAGGACCACAGAGATCACTATGTACAAGCTGCAATTTTTGAGTAGCCCGAACTGAACCATCTTTTGGAAAGGACCGAACGTTGTATTTTGCCCAAAATACAGCCTTCACAAACATGTTTTCCAGGTGCCTCAAGTTTGGGCAAAGAGGACACCATTTCAAATTTCTACAGGTGTAGCAAACTAGCAAAATTCAGATGACCAAAGCATGCATGCCAAAGCTTTGCATCTAACATAGCCTGAGAATCATTTACTGCACATGCCAAATCATTTACAGATCTTTCATAGTCTATGAGCTTATACAACCCACGACATAAAATGCCAGAAGCAATAATCACATTGCCACTTGACAGATCATGAACTGTACACTTGTCATCAACAAATTTCACAACCAAGCCAATCTTGGCTAATGCAAAAACTGATAACAGGTTCTTCTTGATCCCTGGCACAAATAAAGCATCTGACAAAGTGAAAGAACTACCATCAGCAGTAGTCAAAATGATCTTACCAACTCCCATAACAGGATAAGAGGAGTTTTTGGCACATGTAACAGTATTCCCTGTAGGGGTAGGCTCGACTGAAGAGAAGAAACTGCGTTGCGAGGTAATATGTTTGGTCGCCCCATTGTCAAAATACCAAACATCTGAGTCTACTGCAGACATGCACTGCTCATGAGAAGATGGGTCAAAACTGCAAACAATAGTAAACGCCCATTCTTCTTCCTGCACAAGATTAGCAGACTCTATTTTTGGTGTAGAGGCCACTACAACAACCATTCCAGCCTCTTTCTTCTTTGCCTCGTTAGCAGCTAGTTTTGGACAGTTCTTTATGATATGATCATTCCCTTTATAGTACTTACAAAACAATTTCTGCTTTTCTGATTTCTTCTCATCTTTATCTTCCTTCTTTGAATGTCCACAATTAGTAGATTTCTGCTTACTAGTTGAAGAGCTCCATTTTCCTTTGCCCTTCTGACTAGCGAGGAAAGCTTGATCTGCAACTCCCATAATGGACATGTTCTGCTTGGACTGATCTTTGTGCAACAGAATAGAGACTAAATCCTCAAATGATAAGGCATCATCAACTGAAGAGTAGAAGCAAAACTCTGATATGAATCAGGAAGACCATTCAGAACGGTCTGCACAAGTGAGCTATCTGGTATAACCTCATCAGCAAAAATCAACTGTCCATAGAATCACCTTCATTCATGTGCTCACTCTCCAACTGTTTTCGGAGGTAAGCAACACGAGCCTCATTCCTAGCTTGGTAAAATCTGGTAAGTGTATCCCAAGCATCCTTAGTTGTTCTGCAAGAGCAAATTTGATCGAATAATGGCACGTTTGACAGACAAATCTATCAATGCATATGCATGGGCATCTCTGCCATCCCAGAGAATCTGCTTTGCAGTAGGTGCAGCAGAAACCGTAGCACAAACACAAATATGCAGAATATCATCATCTTCGACAACTTCTGCATCAGCTTCAGTACCTGTAGTTGTAACAGTTGCAAGTGTGATAGGATGTTTTTCAACACCCTGCACAATGTTCCACAGTCCTTTTGCAACCAACACATGTCGCATCATATAAGCCCATAACGGGTAGTTGGTACCATCCAACTTATCATCAACAGCCAACATACAGAATACATCACTGCTTTCAGCCATGGCTGGTGACTAAAATACCTTGATGCAGAAAATTGACTGTATCTCAAAAAGTTGAATAGAACTGCCAAGACAAATTCTGCTAAACCTACAGCAGACTTCGAGATGCTTATACTGGCGAATAGAAACTGGTATATACCTTTGGCACAAAAAGATGAAATAGCCTACACAAGCGCTATGATACTACGTTCGGAGGCCGAAACGAGCTCATATAGCGATTTTGGCACCATAGAACGAAGCCATTTTGATCTAGAAAACACGCTGAGTATGCTCACCAAAATTCGTGCGATTCTGAGATTGCAAACGGAGGAGTGTCGACGGTGCCCTATATGAGGTGACGACCTGCTTTGATACCAATTGTTGGAGATAGACGTCTGCGGAAGCATGCGAATAGCACAAGGAAGAAGAAGAAGCTTTGAGCACAACACACAATACTGAATGTATTACTAGAGAATATACAAAGATAAGTAGCCCTTTAGGGCAATAGGCGTATATACAAGGGGGGGAGGGGGGGGAAACCTCCTAAAGAGGGAAGAAAGTGCCCCGGCACTCCTAGACTGTTCACACACATCATTACCTAAATATATCAACAATGTATTGGTCACAAATGGACTGTGAAATATTGTACAAGGTGTTGAAAAATATCTTATTACATCTACAAATACAGGTACTGAAGCTGATGTAGATGGCATTGAAGATGGTGGTATTTTGCAAATTCTTGTTCGTGCTGAGGTTCCTACTGCACCTATTGTAGAGAAAATTCATTAGGATGGCAGAGATGCTCAAGCACATGCTTTGATAGCCTTGTCTTTCAAATGTTCCATTATTCCTCACATACGCTCTTGCAGAATAGCTAAGGATGCTTCGGATACACATACCACATTATACTAGGCAAGGAATGAGGCTCACGTTGCTTACCTTCGAAAATAGTTGGAGATTGAGCACATGAGTGAAGGTGATTCCATTGACAGTTTTCTGATAAAGATCAAAGATTTGAAGCAACAATTGATTTCTGTTGATGAAGTCTTGCCTAATAGTTCACTTATGCAGACTGTTCTGAATGGTCTTCCTAATTCATGCCAGAGTTTTGCTTCTACTCTTTGTTTGATGATGAAAGACAATCTAGAATAGGTCCATTATGTGTGTTGCAGATCAAGCTCTCTTGGCTAGTCAAAAGGGCAAAGGTAAATGGAGCTCTTCTACTAGTAAGCAAAAATCTACTAATTCTTCACAATCAAAGAAGGATGAAAGGGAGGACAAGAAAACAAAAAAGCAAAAATTGTTTTGCAGGCAATGTAAAGAAATTGATCATTTCATAAAGAATTGTCCAAAATTGGCTGCAGAAGAGGCAAAGAAAAAAGAGTTTGGAATGGTTGTTGCAGAGGCCTCTACACTGAAAATAGGGTTTGCTAATCTAGTACAGAATGAAGAATGGGTGTTTACTACTGTCTACAGTTTTGACCCATCTTCTCTTGAACAATGTATGTTTGTAATAGACTCAAATGTTTAGTACTTTGATAGTAGGGAAACCATACATATTACCTCATAGTGTAATTTCTTCACTTCAATTGAGCCTGCCCCTACAGGGAATATTATCACATGTGCCAACAACTCCTCTTATCCTATCATGGGAGTTGGTAAGATCATTTTGACTATTGTTGATGGTAGTTCTTTTACATTGTTAGATGCCTTATTTGTACCAGGGATCAAGAAGAATCTGTTATCAGTTTCAGCTTTAGCCAAGATTGGCTTGGTTGTGAAATTTGTTGATGATAGATGTAGAGTTCATGATCTATCAAATGATGATGTGATTATTGATGTTGGCATTTTATGTCATGGGCTGTATAAGCTCATGGACTATGAAAAATCTATGAATGATTCGACATGTGCAGTACATGGTTCTCAGGCTATGTCAGATGCAAAGTTGTGGCATGCATGCTTTGGTCATCTGACTTTTGCTAGTTTGCTATGCCTGTAGAAATCTAAAATGGTGTCCTCTTTGCCCAAACTTGAGGCACTTGGTAAACATGCAAACACCTTGCAATGTCCAAGACTAGGTTTTCTTCCATGTCATGCATCATAAGGAGTCATACGTTGGAGTGATATGGATGGTAGTCTATTGACAAGGTACACAACAATTGGAAAGGCATCTGCCCATAGATAATGTGGCAACTTCTTCTCTTCAAGCATTATTCTGGTTGATCCAACCAATGTCTTGTTTCTTCTCTTTGCAATTCCATTTAGTTGAGGAGAATACCTAGTAGTCACTTCCCTTTGATACCTTTATCCTACAAGAACTCATCAAACCCTTTGGAGAAGTATTCTCCCCCTCCATCACAAATGAGCTTCTTGAGTGATCTACCTGTATATTTCTCCACATGTGCTAGATACTTTTTGAAGCAATCAAACACTTCATTCTTACTTTTGATAAGGTATAGAATAATCTGTCTACTATGGTCATCAATAAATGAGACATAATACCTGATTGAGTTCCATGGATGTACCTACAATTTTAGTGTTTTCCATCTTGAATTTTATCAATATATCATGAATGTACTTCCTCTGAGTAATAAACACACTAGAATCTGTGTCTACAAGTTCTAATCCAAGAAAGTATGTTAACAAACCAAGATGACTGATTTTAAACTCTTCCATCATTTGAGCTTTAACCTGCTTGATGCCATTAGCATCATTCCCTATAATGATAATGTCATCCACATAGACACATATGTAAATAAATTTTGATTTGGTCTTCTTTATGAATAAAGAAGAATCTGCTTTGCTAGCAACAAATCCTTGATCCTGCAAATATGTAACAAGCATGTGGTTCCAAGACCTAGGAGCTTGCTTTAGACCATAGAGTGCCTTCCTTAGTTTGCATACATAACCTAGTTTGTCCTTATCTTCATACCTTGGTGGTTGAGCCGTGTACACTTCTTCTGAGATCCATCCATTTAGAAATGCATTCTTAACATCTAACTGATATAGGTTCTAATTCTCAGAAGCAGCAACACTTACCAAAACCCTAATTGTTGGCATCTTAGCCATAGGTGAAAGAGTTTCTTCATAATCCACTCCGTGGGTTTGAGCAAACCTTTTTGCCATTAGCCTTGCTTTGTACCTATTTATAGAACCATCTGAATTCTTCTAAATTTTATATATCCACCTGGATCCTATTACCTTCATGCTTAGCTTCTTGGGAACCAACTCCCAAGTATTGTTTTCCTGAAGTGCTTCAACTTCTTCCTGCATGGCTTCTCTCCATTCTTTCTTCTCATTAGCTTCTTCAAATGAAGAAGGTTCTTCTGTCATAGAGTCTTTATTGATGTATACAGAATGCTTAGTGACTAGTGATGTTTCATAGCCATACCTTATGGGTTTTTACTCTCCCTTTGAGATCTTCTGAGTGCTTGGTTGGAGGACTCTAGAATGTCTTCCAATTTCTTGAACTGGCTTCCAAGCCTTGAAGTCAATCTGTTCTTCATCCTCTGAATTGACATCTTCTAGTATTTGTTGATCTTCTTGAGTGAGAGTTCAAAAACCACTTTCCAAATCATAAGGTGACTTGATCTTCCTACAATCATCTTCAAACCATGAATTATTTTCATCAAATACTACATCCCTACTAACTATAAACCTTTTGTTAGTGGGATTGTATAACCTATATCCCTTCTTGTTTTGGTCATAGCCAATGAATATACACTTTTTAGCTTTTGGATCAAGCTTCCCTCTAATCTATGAGGGAATATGTGCATAAGCAATGCACCCAAAGATTTTACAATGGTCCAATGAGGGTCTCTTGCCATTCCATGCCTCATATGGTGTCATTCCATCCAAGGATTTGGATGGGAGCCTATTAATCAAGTAAGTGATTGTGGAAATAGCCTCTGTCCATAGGTAATTTGGTAGTTTCTTTTCATTCAACATTGATCTTGCAGCCTCTACAATTAGTCTATTCCTCCTCTCTACTACCCCACTTAAGTCTGAAGTGTATCTTGTTGTGAAATCTCTCTTTATGCCTCTGTCCAATTAAGTAGATAGGACCTGGCAAGAGCATCCTTTGCACACCATGTAGTTAGCCTTTCTTGTTCTTCCCTTGTGGGTTGATGTTTGCTCTTGAATGTTGGCATTTCTTCGTCTCTTGAGATGTATCCATATAAACTTCTTCCTTGAAGGTAGGCTTGCATCCTTACTGACCATGTTGGGTAGTTTCTTATGTCCAATTCATCAATGAATGATGGAAATCCATCTCCCATCTTGCTTGTTGTTGCTCTGATACCACTATTGGAGGAGATGGTGGATAGTCTTCAGAGATGAAGTGGTGTTGCAAAACCCTGTTTCACACCAGCCAACTTGTTCTAAAGTTGATCCCTTCTTGCTTTGGTAGTAATAGAAAAGAAAGTCTTTAGGGCATCCCAAGTCTCTTCAGATGTCTTGCATCCTCCAATATGTGGTAATAGAAAGTTAGAGATAGAGTTTAGTATGTACAACCTTGCTTCAGCATCCCTTCCACACAAAAGTATGAGCTTATCTGTCTCCTCTTGTGTAGGTCCTCCTTTGGATCTTGGAATAGGCATAGCTTCATCACTTGCTACAATTCCATGAAGATTTCTACCTTGCAAATATGCCTAGATTTTGATTTGCCAAGCCACATAGTTGTGTCGATAGAGCTTCTCCGTCATTGAAGGAAAGATGTCACCCATCTTGATCTAGCTCTAATACCACTGAAAGAACTTGGAGAAGCTTGTAAGAGGTAGAAAAGTGAGTTGCAAAGCGACAAAGTTTGGTCCAGCCAACCGGCACAAGAACATCCTTTGAGCTTATGGAGACTTAAATAGACCTTATAAGCATGTGATAAGTGCAATAAAATGGACTATGTAATTTGGAGCATCAATGCAAAAGAGTCGATACAAAACTGATAGCTTTGCATATTGACTAACTCAAAAAACTTACTACTTTGGATGAGACAATCAAATTCAAATGCTCATAGCGGTTAACATGATTAAAATTGGAAAAACACCCTTTGGAGGCCTAATACACATAGGGTTGAGCATATAGAATGCACAAGTGTACAAGAAATAAGCAGAATATGCTTTTGGAATGAACCTAATACTCAATTGTGGTACCTCTTATTTTTCAGGAATGCATAGAGATAGAGCCTGAGACAGAAAAACTAAACTTTCTCCCACTTTACTAAACCAAATGCTTTGAAACTTCATACACATAAACTAGACAACAATATCTTTCCAATGAGTGTTGTGTCATCCAATTTAGAGCCCTGTAGAGAGAGCAAAAGCCTCTGCAAGCTTACTATTGTTGAAAAAGATGATGCAGAAAAATGAAGGAGCAACATAATGATGGCCGCAAGTGTATGTATATTGCTTCTATGTAATGTACAACTGATTTTAAGTCTTTATATAGACTCCTTAAATGCTCCATGACTTCTACAAGTGGATTTTGAATTCAAATGAAGGCAGAATTAGTTGTTGCAGGGAATCAATTCACTTTCCTACTATTTAGGAAAAGTGAAAATCTAGTTTGATCTACTTTAAGGTGATCGATTGAGGCATTGATTGCAACTCAACCACCTCAAATTCATGGAATCTTAACTCCTTTTTTCTACTTTTACATTTTGTAAAGCTCTAGGATTTTACAATGGTAAATGATCCATAAAAATTCTTTTAAAGAATACAATAAATGAGCATAAGTACAAAAACCTCTCTAATGGATATTCTTTTGACATAATCCAAACGATAGCATTTTGATGTAGATCAAATCAACCTCAAGCATAGCTTAAGATTGATGTTCCAACACCTCCTACTCAAGCTAAAGTATGCTTGAGTCTTCATTCTTTAATAGTTTGAATACCTGCCATTGATTTAAATCTACAAAGCTTTATTCCATCAAGTTCCTTCATCATAATATCTGCTACTTGCTTTTCAGTTGGAACAAAAGAAATATCAACCTCCTTTGCCATGAACTTCTCGAGAATGAAGTGGTAATGAATGTCTATGTGTTTGGTTCTTGCATGGAAAATAGGGTTTGCTATTAGATGCATGGAACTTACATTATCTCCAAATATGTGAGGTTTGGAACTCATAACTCCCACATCTGTATACAATGCTTTTAACCATATTGCCTCTTGAGTTGCTATGATCAAACCTCTCTACTCTGTTTCAGTTGAGGATAAAGCAATTGTTGGTTGCTTCTTGGAACTCCATGACACTAGCTTTGAACCTACAAATGCTAAGTAACCAGAGGTAGTTCTTCTATCATCCTTAGCTCTTGCCCAATCTGCATCTGAATAGATTTTGATATCCAAATTTGAAGAGTAAGGATAGAATATAACTTCATTGATTGTACCTTTGAGATACTTAAGTACTCTCTTAGCTACATCCATGTCTGCTTTTCTTGGTGAGTGCATGAATTTTCTAAGCACTCCTACAGTGTATGAGATGTCTACCCTTGTATGAGTAGCATATATCAAGCTACCTACCAAGATTTGATATTCTTTAATGTCTTCAGTTTTCGCAGCTTCGTAAACATTAAGTTTATGATTCATCTCCAAAGATGTACCAACAGGTTTAGTGTTCTCCGTTTTAAACCTAAGAAGTAGATCCTGAATGTATCTTCTCTAACTCAAATGCATTCCTTCATCTGTGTATATCACCTACATACCTAGGAAATATATGATCTCAATTAAGTCGCTAATTTTGAACTCCTCTTGCATGTGTCTCTTGATCATTTGACTTCCATTTAGATCATCACCTGTCATGATAATATCATCTACATATACATATAGATAGATAACCTCATTGTGATCCCTTTTGGTGTATAGAGAAGGATCTAAGTGGCTAGGTTTAAACCCTTGATCTTGAAGGTATGTAACCAACATGTAGTTCCAAGCTCTAGGAGCTTGTTTCAATCCATACAATGCTTTCTTAAGTCTATAAACATAAGATGCATGATTAGGGTTTTCAAAACTTGGAGGTTGTGACACGCATACCTCTTCACTTATCCGACCATTTAAAAATGTGTTTTTTTGCATCAAGTTGGAGGAGTCTCCAATTTCTTGCAGCAACTCACTTATCAATGTTCTGATTGTAGTCATCTTTGCAACTGATGAAAATGTTTCCTCATAGTCTATACCATGAGTTTGTGAGCATCCTTTGGTAACTAATCTTGCCTTGTACTTGCAAATTGATCCATTTGAGCTTCTATTAACTTTATATATCCATCTGCAACCAATTACCTTTTGATTGGATGACATTGAAACCAAATCCCAAGTGTCCATATCCTTCAATGCATCTATTTCTTCTTTCATGGCCTTTTCCCAATTAGGGTTTCCCTTTGCCTCCTCATAGGTTGAGGATTCTTTTGAAATTGAGTCTTTTGCCAAGTAGATTGGATGCGTTGTAACAAACATGGAATCATATCCATACCTTTCTAGTCATTTCTTCTCTCTTGTTGATCTTTTAGGAGCTTGCTTAAAGCATTCTCCACACTCTTGCATCTCTCCTTTGCCTCTTGACTTCCATAGCTTGTAATCCTTTTCCTTTTCATCTTGGTCATCATCTATATCACTTCTTGGATCCTAGACCTGTGTATCATGCTTGCTTCCTAATTGATGAGAATCAGAATCAAGACCATATGGTAGAGTTACCTTTTGTTTGTCTTCATCATAACAAGACCTTTGTTCTTCAAACACAACATCTCTACTTGTAACTAATTTCTTGACTGAAGGATTATAGAACATGTAACCCATCTAAGTTAATTCATACCTAATAAACACTTCCTTTGTTCCCCTTTCATCTAGCTTACCTCTTATTTGTGATGGTACATGAACTTAAGAACAAAAGACCTTGCAATGTCCAAGGCTAGATTTTCCTTCATGCCATGCTTCATAAGGACTCATACCTTGGAGTGATTTGGATGGTAGTCTATTGACAAGCTACACAACAATTGAAAAAACCTCTGCCCATAGATAATGTGGCAACTTCTTCTCTTCAAGCATTGTTTTGGCTTATCCAACCAATGATTTGTTTCTTCTCTCTACAATTACATTTAGTTGAGGAGAATACCTAGAATTCACTTCTCTTTTGATACCTTTATCCTACAAGAACTCATCAAACTCTTTGGAGAAGTATTCTCCCCCTCATCAGATATGAGCTTCTTGAGTGATATACATGTATGATCGTCCACATGTGCTAGATACTTTTTGAAGCAATTAGACACTTCATTCTTACTTTTGATAGAGTAAAAAATAGTCCATCTACTATGGTCATCAAGAAATGAGACATAATACCTTGATCCTGCCAATGCAACTTCTTGACTTGGTCCCCATACATCTATATGTACTAAGTCCAATAAATTGTTGTGGATGTAGCCTTTCTGGTTAAATGGTTGTCTTTCTGCCTTCCCAATCTGATATGCATCACATCTATTGATCATGTGTTGCTTTGATATGTTTGGTAGTCCTAGAACACTTTGATCCTTGCATATATCCTTCATGGTTGTTTCATTCACATGAGCAAGTCTCTTATGCCACACTTCAAGCTCACTTAGGGTTTGAGACCCAAAAGTGAATAGAGCTATGTTCCTGGTTTTTCCTACTTCAAAAGTAAAGAGCCTACCATGATTCTCATGTCTGGCTATCTTCTTGATGCCTTGACATGGATCTTCCACAAAAGCTCCATGTTGGGTGAACCTAACTTGCAAGCCTTTTTCAACTATTTGGCCTATAGTTATTAGGTTTTTAGTGATAGTGGTTTCATAGAGAACCTTACTTAGAATTTTTCTCGTACCATTGGAAGCTTTGACATTACCAATCATCTCCACATTGTGCTCAGTATCATCCCCTATTTGTACTTCATGTCTATACTTTGGACTTTCCAAGTCACATAGAAGAGCAATTTTGCCTGCAACATGATTTGAACATCCTGAATCTATGTAGAACAAATGATCTTCTTTTTTACCTTCTTTGTGTCTTAGATTCATCATAAGCAATGAGTCTTCATGTGCTTGATCTTCATAATAATTGTTGTAGTCCCTTCTATTATGGCCTCTATTGTTTCTTTTGAAGTTGTGTCCACCTCTGCCTCTATTGCGGCCATATCCACCTCTTCCACTTCCTTTATGGGTCTTCCCATTGAACCAGCAATTCTGAGTGGTGTGGTTGGTCTTAACATAAATGTCACAAGGTTGAACATTCTAACCTTTGTTTTCGTCATGATTACTTGCTTTTGCTTGCGAAAGTTGGCTTGGGAAGTCTCCTCTTCATCTTCTTCCTTCTTCTTGCCTTTCAACTTCTTGTCCTTCTTATCTACATACCACCATGAGAGGAGTTACCTTCATTTATGCTATTGTTGGCCTCTTGATTGAATAGTTGTCCAAGAAAGATGTTGAAGTCTAGAGTTTGCACATCCATGATGAGATTATAAGCCGTGTTGAAGGATTGTCATTCCTTATCACTTCCAATCCCATTGAGAATTCACCCCATGATAATCAACTCCCAATGGATGCTAATTTATCCACAACCTCCTTGACCTTGGTAACAAACTCTATGATGGTTTGTTTAGGTGTCTTCTTCATTTGGTTGAAATCTTCAAAAATGCAGTTTTAATGTCCAATTGATGTACCCTCCAATGATGATGAGCTGGAAACACATAGATGCTATGAATAGTAGTCATTTAGCAAGTGGGAGCAAAGGTCTCATCAAAATCAATGCCTCTTTCTTGATCATAACCCTTTGCAACAAGCCTAGCCTTATACCAGTCAATTCTTCCATCAGCCTTATACATGCCGAGGGAAAAAAAACTCCTAAAGAGGGAAAAAAATGCCTTGGTATTCTTAGTGTGTTCACACACATCTCCACCTTAATATATCAACAAATCCCCCCCCAGGAGTGATGCGGTGAGCAAGGAGCTGACAATCATGTATAAAGAAGTGCCAAGCTATGGAATCAATCCACAAAAGGAAGTAAGCCCAAGGCTTTGCAGAAAGCATCAAACTTCTCCCTAGGCAGAGCCTTTGTAAAAAGGTGTGCAATGTTTTCCTGTGTGGGCACATATGCCAAACTGATCTCTTCAGTAGAGAACCCCTCCATGACATAATGATAGTACACCTCAATGTGCTTAGTGCAAGCATGGAACACAAGGTTCCTTGCAACTTCCAATGCGCTTTGACTGTCAATGAAGATGGTGGTGGTAGAAGATTGATGAACACCCAAATCAGCCATAAGGCATCTCAACTATACACACTCAACATTAGCTGTGAAAGCTTCCTTGTACTCAACTCACAACTAGAAGGGGCCACAATAAGCTACTTCTTGCTCAACCAAGATATGCATGAGCTACCAAACATGAAGAAAAAACCACTGGTGGACACATGAGTGTCATAACAACCAGCCCAGTTATAGTAAAAGAAAGCATGTAAATCTTGCAGTAGTGATCCCTCTTGGGATAAAACAATCCAAGTAGTCAAGTATCACTTGTTGGTGAAAGTGCCAAGCCTTCACACTTGACTAAGCAGATCTCTACATATTTGCTTTAAGGTTCTCTCACCAATATGTACTAATCTTTTATGCCAAATCTCAAGCTCTGACAATGTTTGATCTTTGTAATTATAAAGTGCAATATTCCTTGTATCTTCAAGTTCAAATGTAAATAATCTATCTGTCTTTTCTCCTTTGGAAATTCTCTTGAATCCATGTTCGGGATCCTCCACAAATGCTCCATATTTGTTGAACCTAACCTGCAAACCTTTTTCCACAATCTGTCCAACACTCATCAAGTTCTTGGTAATTGTAGGTGCATATAGAACCCTGCTCAATAGATTTCTATTTCCATCAGAGGTTTTAACATTTCTTACCTTGACCACTGAATGATTTGTATCATCACCTGTTTGCACTTGGTGCTTTCCCTTGGGTTCCTCAAGGCCAGAGAGAAGAGCCACATCGCCTGCCACATGGTTTGAACATCCTGAGTCAATGTAGAAGAGATGGTCATCATTCATACCTTGCTTTGAAGTCATGTTCGTAATCAAAAGGGAATCCTCTTGATCCTTTGTGTGATTGTTGTAGTCTTTCCTTGATTTGAAGCCCCCTTGGTATTTGTTGTAATTGTTGTTGTAACTATTCTTGTAACCTTGATGATGGTTGAACCTTCCTCTTGATTGTGTGTAGCCACCTCTTTGGAAACCTCTACCTCTCTGATTCTTGAAGCTCCTGTAACACTCATCTATGGGGTGATTTGATAAACCACAAATATTGCATGGGGAAGAGTTGAAAGATCTCCCCCTACCTTGCTTACCTCCTCAGCCCCTACCTCTTGAGTTCCTACCTCTACTTGCATAATTGACTTGAGAAGTAGTACCTTCATCTTCACTTTTTTAATTCTTCCCTTTCTATTTAGACTTGCCTTTTAAGTCCATAGCAGTTGTGGATTATCTGTGTATAGGGCAGAAGAGTTGTTACCTCTTGATGAATCTCCATTTTTGTTGATCTTGGCTTCATGGGTAAAGAGTTGCCCAATGATTGTGGTAAGATCTGGAATCTGCATGTCCATGTATAAGTCCATAGCAGTTGTGAAGCTTTCCCATTTGTCATCTACCTTTGATACCATTGATTACTTGTCTCACAATTTGATCCTCTTCAATCTCCTCTCCTATGCTTGCCAATTGGTCAGCCACATCCTTGACTTTGGTCACATATTATGAAACACTTTGCTTGGGTTGCTTCCTTTGAGTGGTAAACTCAATCCACAGTTGGTTCTTCCCAGCCCTTGTGTTGGAAGAAAAATATGAAGGCAATGTATCCCAAGTCTCTTGGGATGTCTTACAGTTCCTAATTGGTGGAAAAAGGAAGTGAAAAGTAGAGTTAAGTAAGTATGACCTTGCTAATACATCTTTGGCACACCATGAGTTGAGTCTTTCAAGATCCTCTCTTGTAGGTTGTCCTTTGCTTCTGAAATGGGCATCTCCTCATCTCTTGATATGTATCCATAGAGACTCCTTCCTTGCAAGTATGTCTTCATCCTCAAGGACCATGGCTGGCAGTTGTTCCTATCCCATTTATCAATAAAAGAAGGAAAACCATCTCCCATTTTACCTCAAGTTGCTCTGATACCACTGTTGGGAAAGATGGATGGACACCTCACATGAGTTGGTACTGCTAATCCCTGCTTTGTACCATCCTATTGCACTTCAGAGTTGCATTCTAGGCCCTTTTAGCTTTCCAATGATGCTAAATAAGTGCATATGTACTTTGGAGATGATGCTTCAACCACTTTGATCAAAACAGATAAGTTTGCAACTAGCTTATGACCAAGAAGTTGCTATTTTGGTCTTGATACCTACTAGATGTTTTGCTCACTACTCAGAGTATAGTAGCAATTAGAAAAATTCATTCTGAGGGTATCTAGTTAGCTTAGAAAGCTAGTTATTCCAAGTGGAATCACTTAAAATGATAGACTATACTCTGAGCAATCACTTTAACAAGTAGAAGCTTACCCCTAACTTTTTAGGAGTTCTATAGAGAATGAACAGTGACCACTTCGAGAAGATTTTCTCCCAATTGGATAAATGAAACTTCTTCAAACTTTGACAACTTGTAATAGACTTTGAGATTGTTCCAATGAGCTATAGAACATTGAAAATGGTGGAGATATCACTGAGATATGAGCAAGACAAGTTCACTCTTCTGAGTGACAATGATAGAGAAACCAACAGAGATGATCAATGATATATTGTATTATATGACAATGTTTTACATGATCATTGGCATAAAGAATAATGCCCAATGATAGTGAGAGATGTAGGCTATAGTGTAAGCCACACAATCTCTTCAATTGAACAACTATATGCTCTAGAATGGAGAGCTTTTTTTGCGAGATTTACAACCATCTTTTATTGATGCCTAGCCTCCAAGTTTGAATTCAAATTCAAACTTGGCTCTGCCTAAATGTTCTCCTCTAAGTTAGGATATATTCCACCATAAATGATTCGTAGCTTTATCACTCCGAACTCCATAAGTTTGTAGGCTTTACAAGGTTCTTCCAAGTCATTACAAAAGTTTAATGGTAAAAACCATAAGCAATAGTTCATGTGGATCTTCAAGAAATTGCACATAATACTTCTGGGTACTTCTCAAATGAATTTGATGCATTCTTGCAGGATAGAGGAACCAAAAGGGAAATTACAAAAAGGTATACCCGTGAGCAAAATGGGGTGGCCAATTAGGTCAATGCTAAATGAGAAAAAAGTTACCAAATTTTTTGTGGGCAGAGAGTGTATCTACTGCCAGTTATCTTGTTAACAGGTTTCCATCCAAATCACTTGATGGGATGACCGCATATGAAGCATGGCATGGTAGAAGGCCATCACTTGATCATTGCAAGATCTTTGGATGTGTTGCATATGTGCATATCCCATCTCAAATTAGAGGTAAGCTAGATCCTAAGGCAGAAAAGTGCATCTTCATATGGTATGATTTAAATCAGAAAGGATACAGATTCTATAATCCATCCAACAAAGGTTTTATGGTCAATAAAGATATGTTTGATGAGAATGACTCTTGGTTTGAAAGTGAATGCAAGAAAGTAAAATTGCCTTATGACTTGGAAGAGGAATTTCCAAGCCTCACCAAGGAAGAGCCAAACCAGATTGAAGACATCAAATCAAATGATGAGGACATCATCAATTTGGAAGAATTCAAATCATGGAAATCAAAGGGCAAGGTCAAGATGAAGTCATGTACGCAAACCCCAACTCTAGACCGCAACCTAGGCAAGTAAGACCCCCATTTCCTAGAGGACCATGCTATCGATGTCAAGGAGATCACGTGCACAGACACTAACCCAATCTATGACGATTCAAGGATTTTTTCCTGATTGTGGGAAAGAGCATCTCTTGCGAGATTGTCCTAAGAACCCCAACAATGTGCCGAAAATCACTCCTATCAACGTTATTGGGTTAGTTGTAGATTCTACAGGAAGTGTAACTTCCACTGCCCCGATGCAAGTGGAGAGCTCAAGATTTATAGCAAAACCAAGGGTTAGGCCAGGAAAAGAGTTCCGAGGTTAGTGAGACTGGGAGCATGACTAATAAGAGGACTTGAGCTTGGAGGGATAGCCGCAAAAGAATGAAAAGGCAATGGGCAAAGAAAATGAGTGAACTCGAAGAAAGTCTAAGAGAAATGAAAGCCAAGATAATTGAACTCACATCTCAAACTCCCTCTCACACTACCCCACCACCACCATTTCCATCTCCATCCAATCCACCACCTTCCAACCCACCTCACCTAATCCCACCACCCCCTAGAGTAGGATCCGTCTTAGCAGATCCCACTCTCGAGGACCTAAACATGATGCTTAAAGCATATCAGGCCAGAATCCAAGAAGGGCCAAACGTAACCAATCATGAAAAGTGTTACCCTAGAGTGGAACTAGAGCTTGAACGAACTAAAATTTGTGCTAAGATGGTGGAATTGGCTCAAACCATGTTTGAAGCCAGTCGCCTCTTTAACTTCTCTAGTTCAGCTAAGATGCAGCTGCACTTTGATGGACTGCTAGAAAGACTGGAGAGGCTAATTGCACAATCAAAAAACGACCTTGCCTCTCAAAATAAGGACAAGGCAAGTGAAAGGATAAGCCTTCCTGCCCAAGAAGCTTATCCGCCTAACTCCACAGAACCAGACACATCTTCTTCTATGAATCGGTACTCACTAGAATTCCTATGAGGGATTCAAGGAGACAAATGGGCTAAAGAGATTGAAGTTCCTCCTCCCATTGATCTTGTGGATGACACACATGATCGATTCCCATAGGACATTCCTTCTATTTATGGAGAGCAGGAGAGTGCCCAATCTCATGAGAGATTAGACTTTGAGTCCAATTCCCTACAGGAACTACCCCATTTCACAGGCCCATGGGAAGCTAAGTCTACATACATGAGAGCACCCACGGTCATGGTAAGAAACGAAGATTCAATCATACCTATGGACACAAAGGTCGTAAAGAACACTAAAGTGCAGTGCCATCTCACTTTAGAAGAGCTACTCAAAGTTAGGCCAGAACTGTGGAAACATTTAGCCAATCAAGTGCCAGAAGTAGCAAAACCTTGTTCCTAAGTAGGATCTCATAGAACAGTGCCAGAAATACCCTTGGACAAGATAGGAGACATGAGTGAAGGAGAAGAAGGAAACACCTATCTTCCCATTACCCATCAAGGATACACAACAAAGGCAATTCTAGACTAAGGTGCAGGAGTTGCAATTGCTACCACTTCCCTATGGAAGCGTTGGGGCAAACCAGCACTCAGGCCAACGAGAATGAAATTGTAGATGGACGATGTTCATAGTGAGAGACCTTTAGGATTGCTAGAAGGAATAACCCTCACCACATGTGGTGTGGAGTTTGAGCATGCTTTTGGTATATGTGACTTTAGCAAACATCATGCCTATGAGATGATTCTGGGAAGACCATTTATGCGACAGTTGCAAGTGGTACAGGATTGGGGAACCAATTCTTTGTACTTGCAACACTTAGGTGTCACGACCAAAGTTAATCTCAAGGATTACTCTCATAGAGATGTAACCCTCCATCCAATGGAATCCCATCCATAGAGCCAAAGATGATACAGAGTCAGTGCATTCCATATGACCAAGATCCTCATGGATGCATGAAGACACCCACTTATGGATGTGCAAGGTAGACGTGGAAGAAGAGAAGAGAGAAAAAGCCAGAGAAGTAGGTGCGAAGGAAACTCATAGATCAATTCAAGACCCAGCCTATGCATGTGTAATATTTCCTGATGAAGAATTTGAACCTCATGATTGGGCGGAGATTTTAGCAACTATGGATGTAGCCATCAATGAAGAACAATGGACACCCCACTGTGACGAGGATGGTTATGACATTTCAGTCTTCTCAATAGAGCCAATCATGTGTGATTCAGTTATTGAAGAATGTGAACTTAGCCCTGATGCATTTGAGGATGCAAGTGACTCCGATCTAGAGCCAATCATTATGGACCCACCTTTTGCATCAGATGAAGAATACTTCTGTGAAGTAGAAGTTCACCCTCAGAGCTCACAAATGATGTAAGGTTAACCACGCAAGTGACCCCTAAGAATGAAGGAAAAAAAAAGAAAGAAGAGAGAAGTCACACCCAAGGAGGAAGAATCTTTGTTTGAGGTCCCCGAAAACTTTAAGAAGTATGAAATAGATGATAGGAGAGTCATGATAAGAATGCCTAAATGTGAGGTGCAATCAGGAGAGGCCTATGATAACAAAGAAACCACCAAGAAAATAGTTGTAGACATAGAAGACGGAGAAGAAATATGCACTTACATAGGACATGACCTGATGGAAGAAGAAGAGCAAGAGGTGATAGCTTTGCTAAGAGAGTACAGAGATGTATTCGCTTGGAGCTACAAGGACTTGAAAGGTGTAGATCCTGACATATGCTCACATACTATCCCCATGACCTTAGATGCCAAACCCTCTAAACAAAAGCCATACACATATAATGATAATTATGCTGCCAAGATGAAAGAAGAGATAGATCGCTTGGTTGAAGCCAGATTCATCTATGAAATTGAGCACACTGAGTGGGTATTCCCCATTGTAGTGGTGCCCAAGAACAATGGAAAGTTATGTGTATGTATTAACTTAAAGAAAGTTAATGCAGCTACCATTCGACATAACTATCCACTTCCTATGGGTAGCAGGCAAGGAAGTGTACAACTTCCTTGATGGATTCTCTGGCTACAATCAGGTAGCCATTGCTCCAAAAGATCAGCATAAGACAGCTTTTGCCAGAGAGTGGGGCATATTTGCTTTTCAAGTAATGCCATTTGGGCTTACCAATGTGCCCACAACCTTCTAGAGATTGATGTGTCACGTGTTTAAAGAGTTCTTGAGGAAGCATTTGGAAGTGTATGTTGATGATCTCTATGCTCATTCCAACATTAGACAGACACATATGCCTGAACTCATGCAAATCTTTGACAAATGTAGAGAATATCAAGTCTGCCTGAACCCAGAAAAGTGTGTTTTCATGGTCAGGCAAGGCAAGATTCTAGGACACATAGTGTCAAAGAACGGCATATCCACTGATGAAGAGAAAGTGAGAGCTATCGCAGAACTACCTAGGCCAAAGAATGTCAAGGAAGTGCAAGCTTTCATGGGGCATTGTGGCTATTACCGACATTTTATACACATGTATGCCATCATTGCAAAGCCTCTGTATGGACTTTTGACCAATTTTGAGTGGATTGATGAATGTGAGAACTCTTTCAATGAGCTTAAACGGTGATTATGTTCAGCACCAATCTTGAGGACACCAGATTGGAACAAGCCCTTTCATGTGCATGTGGATTGTTGGGTTGTAGGGTATGCACACATCCTCAATTGTGCATAAGAACCCTCCCTAGACCATGAGAAATAACTTTTTTTGTATATATGTGAGTGTCACATATGAACACTCTCCTAGAGCACTTTTTAATATTCTCTTATACCATAGTGAAGAGGTCTCTCAAATACCTCACCTTTTTGGCTCTCTAGGACATTCCCACGTAGGCCCTTCATTGGGATTTGGTTGTTACAAATTTGATCTTAGAATATCCTAGAAGATATGGTAGTTAGAGAGAGAATCACCTGTTTGACTTTTCAAAAGAACACATGGGGAATAGAGCTTAGCTTATAAATAGAAGCTTATTTTTTAAAGAGGGGAGCTTTTGGTCGACGTGCTCTCATGTAATATCTCTTATCAATGGAAGAAGGCTCTCATTTACTCCAAGACTTGTTACATTTACATGTATTTGTGTCTTGGCTTAACATTTGAGGAGTTAGTCTCTATTTTGTTGTAGGAAGATCAGTCTAAGCAAAACAAGTCCATTATGCGCGTTGCAGATCAAGCTTTCTTGGCTAGTTAGAAGGGCAAAGGTAAATGGATCTCTTCTACTAGTAAGCAAAAATCTGCTAAATTTCCATAATCAAAGAAGGATGACAGAGACAAGAAAACAAAAAAGAAGAAATTGTTTTGCAAGTACTATAAAGTCAAATGATCATGTCATAAAGAGTTGTTCGAAATTGGCTGCAAAAGAGGCAAAGAAGAAAGAGGCTCGAATGGTTGTTGTAGAGGCCTCTACACCGAAATAGAGTCTGCTAATCTTGTGCAGAATGAAGAGTACTTGTTTACTACTATTTGCAGTTTTGGCCCATCTTCTCATGATCAGTGTATGTCTGCAATAAACTCAAATGTTTGGTACTTTGATAGTGGGGCAACCAAACATATTACCTTGCAGTGCAGTTTCTTCACTTCACTTGAGCCTGCCCCCACAGGGAATACTGTCACATGTGCCAACAACTCCTCTTATCCTGTCATGGGATTTTCTAAGATCATTCTGACTACTGCTGATGGTAGCTCTTTTACATTGTCAGATGCTTTATTTGTGCCAGCAATCAAGAGGAACCTGTTATCAATTTTAGCTTTAGCCGAGATTGGCTTGGTTGTGAAATTTGTGATGACAAATGTACAGTTCATGAGATGTGATTATTGCTCTAGCATTTTATGACGTGGGTTGTATAAGCTCTTAGACTATGAAAAATCTGTGAATGATTTGGCATGTGTAATACACGATTCTCACGCTATGTCAGATGCAAAGCTTTGGCATGCACGCTTTGGTCATCTGAATTTTGCTAGTTTGCTATGCCTGTAGAAATCTGAAATGATATCCTCTCTACCCAAACTTGAGGCACCTGGTAAACATGTATGTGAAGGCTGTATTTTGGGCAAAGTGCAGCATTCCTCATTCCCAAAAGATGGTTCAGTTCGAGCTACTCACAAATTACAGCTTGTTCACAGTGATGTCTGTGGTCCTATGCAGATACCCTCTTTTGGGAACTATCTTTACTTCGTGACTTTCATCGATGATTTCTCAAGGCATGCATGGGTATATCCATTCAAAGCAAAGTTCAAAGTGTTTATGTGCTTCAAACAGTTTTTGGTTTTGGTTGAAAATCTATCAGCATGTAAAATGGGCACCCTCCATTCTGATCTAGGGGGGAATGTATGTCTTCTGACTTTAATGCATTTCTGGTTGAAGGCGGGATAAAACATCAGTGTACAATGCCATATATGCCTCAATAGAATGGAGTTGCTAAATGGAAGAACAGGTCATTCATGGATATGGTGAGGTGTATGGTCAAGAGTCAAGCTTTCCCACATAGTTTCTAGCTTGAGGCTGTCATGTGTGCATCATATGTACTTAACAGGTGTCCCACTAAATCATTGCAGTCTATCACTCCATATAGGCTTGACATGGTCATAAGCCATCTGTTGTTCACCTGCATGCTTTTTGTTGTTTGGAATATGCATTAGTGCCTAAACAACATGTAAGAAAATAGTTACGCAATATAACACAGGAGCAGTAGTAGAGAAGATAACAGATATAGGAGAATCTCAACAATTTTCTACTAACAGCAAGTACAAAGATAATGGCATTGTCCACCCGTGCGCTCTCAAGGTAGAGCTTAAATGGTGATCTAGACAACTCTACATAGGGAGATACAAGGTAGAGGTATGCTGGCTCAATTCAATGTCTGAGGTAGTGCAAAAGTCATGTATATATACGATCATGGGTGGTCTTCCATGGACGGCTATACATGGGGGTAGAAAGTGGGCGGCCACCGCCCGTGTAATTGCCATACACGGCTTAGGCCGGTTGAGCTGACCGAACAAATATAAATGATTTCTAACAAATATCCCCTGGGACCCCCCAGCCAAGGGGCCTGCTGGCCCCCTTGGACCCCCCAGCCGAGGCTGCTCCCCACTGCCTCGGACCCCACAATTGGGGACCGTAGTAACTCTCTTTCCTTACAATACCTTACATGGTCCAATATGACCTCCAACATGCAAGTTGGGATTCCCATCAATTGGGTAATGCATGCTTCGCTTCTCCTCATAATGGGGGCCTTACAAAATGTGCATACAATCATGAGGGGTAGACATTGACCATATACTAACACCCCACCTCAATGTTTACCGATGAAAAATCAAGTAGGTTTCGGTCCTATGCCCATCTGTTGAAGATGCATGTTGAGCTGCTCTCTTCCAAGTGCTTTGGTGAATATGTATGCACAATTTGCCTCTGTTGGGCAATATTCTAGCTCCACAATTTCATCTTCAATTAGCTCACGAATGTAATGGTACTGTACTTCTATGTGCTTGGTGCGAGCATGAAATACAGGGTTCTTTGCAATAGCCATACAACTTTGATTATCACACTTGAGTATAGTCCCCATATTTGATGGAAAGCCTAGATTTGCAAGAATTCTCCTTAACCAGACTGCCTCACAAGAAGCAAAACAATCTGCTTTGTACTCTGCTTCAGTGGAGGAGAGTGCGAGAGTTGGTTGCTTCGTGCTTACCCAAGAAAATATTCCTGAACCAAGTGAGAAACAATATCCAGAAACTGATTTTCTAGAATCACAATCTCAAGCCCAATCTGAATCACAATATCCTTGGAGTGTATCACCTGTGGTATAAAAAATACCAAAATCCAAGGTTCCTGCGATGTACCTTAGAATTTGCATTCCAGCATTCCAATGACTCTCCTTAGGTTTGTTGGTAAACCTGATTAACACTCCAACAGCGTAGCAAATGTCTAGTCTAGTGTTGCACAGAAAAATAAGACTTCCAACGAGCTTCCTATACTTCTTAGCATCTACATCAGGCATGTTACCATCCATAGATAGCTTGTGATTTACCTCCATAGGTGTGCTAGTTGATTTGCAGTCCATCATTCCAAATGCCTTGAGAATTTCTTTGGCATATTTTTGTTGTGAGATGAAAATGCCATCCTTCCTTTGCCATACTTCAATTCCCAGACAATAATGGAGAAGACCTAAGTCTTTCATTTCAAACTCAGTTCCCAAACTGATTCGAGTTTGATTGATGAGTTCCTGATGATCTTGTGTAATGATCAAATCATCTACATATACAATGACAACAACTAGCTTGCTATCCCTTTTCGTCACATACAAGTTAGCATCAGAAGTACTTCTTTCAAAACCCATATTTTTTAAAAAATTATCTATCTGTTGGTACCAAGCCCGTGGAGCTTGCTTAAGTCCATACAAAGCTTTCTTCAACCTGCAAACTTTATTTTCTGAATTGGGCACCTCAAAACCTGGTCGTTGAGATACATATACCTCCTCCTTGAGGTGACCATTCAAAAATGCAAATTTGACATCCATCTAGAAAATAGGCCAGGCCTTTTGTGCAGCTACTGCAAGTATCGTCCGAATAGTTGTCATGCATGTTGTTGGTGCAAAAGTTTCTTGAACATCAAATCCTTCGATCTGTGAAAAACCCTGTGCAACTAATCTTGCTTTATACTTTTCTAATGTTCCATCTGCTTTATACTTAGCTTTCCAAGTCCATTTAGTACCTATTACCTTCTTCTTTGGTGGCAAGTGGACTAGATCCCATGTACCATTAGAGCCATGTTAACAATGTGTTTTGAGGATCTTCTTTGCTCCTCTATTCTCTTTGATCTTCGTAATCCATCCGAGGATGATTCTGGTACATCTACATGTGGATTGTGATCATCAAAGAGCTGTTGTGCCCACTTTGGTAGTGGGTTACACTGTGCAGCTACAGCTGGTTAGCTTTTTATTGAGGAAATTTCTCCATCAGATGTTTCCTCCTCAACTTTAACCTATCTTTTGATCGGCACAAGGTGAGATATTTCTCCGTTTGATGAGATAGTAGAGTTACCTTTATCTTCTACTAAGTGTGGTCGTTCATCAAACACCACATCTCGGCTGACAAAAATCTTCCTTGCCTCAGGATCCCAGAACCTGTATGCTTTAGACTCTTCACTATATCCTAGGAAGACACATTTTTTGCTTTTTGAATCCAACTTTGATCTTGTTGAATCAAGAATATGTGCATAACAGAAACAACCAAAAATTTTGAAATGCAAAACTGAAGGCTTTTTACCAGAATATGCTTCTTGAGGAGTCATCCCCTTCAGTGCTTTTGTGTAGCTTCGATTGAGGATGTAGACTGTTGTATTGACTGCTTCTGCCTAGAATGAATCAAGCATGTCTTGAGCCTTTAACATACAACGAGCCATTTCAACTACTGTCATGTTCCTGTGCTCAACAATGACAATTTGTTGAGGTGTATGAGTTGTGGTAAGTTGCCTTTTCACACCATGCTCCTTACAGTAATTATTGAATTCTGTTGACAAGAATTCACCTCCTCTATCTATTTTGAATTTCTTCAGTTTCCTTCCTGATTCATTTTCCACATACTTATGCCACGTTTTAAATTTTTCAAAAGCATCAGCCTTCTCTCGAATGAAATAAACCCACATCTTTCTACTATAATCGTCGACTAACAACAAAAAGTAGAAAGATCCTCCTAAAGTAGGTGTAGACATTTTGCCGCAGAGATCAGCATGTACCAACTCTAGAGGAGCTTGAGATCGATTGCTGGTTTCTCTTGGAAATGCCCTTTGTTGTTGCTTGCCTATCATACAAGGTTCACAAGGTTCACAAGGTTCCTACAACTTTGAAAATGCAGGCAAATGAGCAACCATCCCTATTCTTTGCATCTCCTTCAAAACTACAAATCCGAGATGCCCAAATCATTGGTGCGATAACCTGCTTACATCTTTATCTTCTATAGTAGTTACAGCACTTAACTCATACAAGTTATCATGTCTTATGCCTTTACCTACTACATTACCTGATGAATCCATGATTTCTGCACCACTCTTATTGAAGTGAATTTCGAGTCCACGATCTGTTATTGCAGAAACTAACAACAAATTTCTTTTAAGTGTAGGTATATAAAGAACATCGGATAACTTTTTCTCAACACCTGGAGAAAAGATAAAATGAGATGGTTCCAGTTCCTTCCGCTAGACACTTGGAGTCATTTCCCACCACTACATTGATGGATTCCCACAGAGGCACTATCGAACTATACCAATCCTTTTTACTAGTCATATGACGAGAAGCTCCACTATCTAAAATCCATGGTTCATCAACACGAGCTTGAGCAGATAAGCATACCTCTTCAATAGCTACCCATAGTTCTAGCTATGTGTTGTTTGCAGACTCTTTGTTCTTCCATGATGATTTTACATTCCCATTCCGCTCGTCAGCTTGCTTCTTTCTACAATCCTTGATGGCATGGACTTTCTTTTCACAATAGAAGCAACTTCCTGTGAACTTTTTCTTCTTTGGCTTCTTCTTTGATCCATCAGAAGAGCCTTTACCTTTTGCATTTGTTGAGAATGCAGCATCACTTGTAGTTTGCCGATTCTTCAACAGCATCTCTTCTTCTAAAAGCATAACAAAACTCTTCAAATATGAGGGGAGTTGGTCTTACCTGAGTGTTAAGGGTTGCTAGCTAATCCATCATACTTTGCTGGAAGAACATGTACACATCTTCGAGTCGGCTCTTCTAGTGTTATAACAACATCAACTACAGCCAATTGATCTTGAAGATGTTTTATCTGTTTGATAAAATCTTCCGCCTTTTCAGAATCAGAATGCTTTTCATTTGCCAACTGATATTCTAAATTCTATATCCTAGTGTGGTTCTTGGTCTCATATTGACAAGCCAATATGCCCCAAGCCTCATGTGCTTTAGTAGTATGTTGAACTAAAGTAAGCATAGAACCACTTACACTATTGACAATTGTACATAATGCATCAACATTCCACCTCTTCCAAGCTCATAGAAGATCTGGATTTGGCTGAATCATCAATCTTGAATTTGTTGGATCTTCAATTGGTATAGGCTCTGGATCCAATCCCATCGGTACCATGACAGTGTCAAGTAATTCATAGGAGTCCAAAATTGCAGAAATTTTGAACTTCCAGAGTGTATAATTGGTTCCGTCGAGCTTCCCTTCTGCGAATGAAGGTGGGCGAATTCGAATAGGTGTAGCATTAACATTAATTGAAGCACCAACACCAGTGTTCGACGATGAAGCCATCATGTAATCACTCGAATAATCTACTAATATTCTAGTCTGCTAGTAGGCTAAAATAATGATACTTCTCAAGCTATTCGAACCTTATGGCTCTGACACCATGTAAGACAATAGTTACGCAATATAACACAAGAGCATTAGTAGAGAAGATAACAAATATAGGAGAATCTCAACAATTTTCTACTAACAGCAAGTACAAAGATGATGGTGTTGTCCACCCGTGCGCTCTCAAGGTAGAGCTTAAATGGTGATCTAGACAACTCTAGATAGGGAGATACAAGGTAGAGGTATGTTGGCTCAATTCAATGTCTGAGGTAGTGCAGAAGTCATGTATATATAGGATCATGGGTGGCCTTCCATGGATAGCTATACATGGGCGGTAGAGCGTGGGCGGCCACCGCTCGCATAATTGCCATAGACGTCTTAGGCCGGTTGAACCGACCTAACAAATATAAATGATTTTGGGGCCTTACAAAATGTGCATACAATCATGAGGGGTAGACATTGATCATATACTAACACAACAATGCAAGAAATTGGATGATAAAGCAGTGAAATCTATTTTTGTTGGGTACAGTTTTGAAAGCAAGAGCTATCGTCTGTATCATCCACAGACTACACGCATTTTGGTTCGCCATGATGTTGTTTTTGTGGAATATGATGTTCAGCCATTACTTTCATGTACTAAGGAGACATAGTTAGCTCCAAAGACATGTGTGACACTTTGCTACCTCTCTTTAGGGGTGGACAATCTAGTGCTGGTCCAAATGAGGCTTCTCAGCCTTTACAGGCTTCATGTGATGATGCAAATCATTCCATTTCTAATGGAGAACTACATGATGCACTTGTTGAAGAGAGAGTTGATATTGTAGAGGCAAAAACTATGCCAAAATGATTGGTGCAGACTTTGCATAACAACAAATTAGATGCACCTCCATCATATCGTACTCGTTCACGCTCTCATAGTGCCTCTTTTGCATGAGATTTCTATGATATGGCTGCCTCTAGTCTCTGTGATGTGAATGAGCCTGTTTTATTTGATGAAGCACTAAATTCAGAAAATTGGATAGGTTTCTATGCAATCTGAATATGATGCTATAATGAAAAATGGTACCTCGTCTTTGTATGACTTGCCTCCTTGCAAGAAGGCCATTGGCACTAAGTGGGTATACAAGTTGAAGTGTAAGCCAAATGGAACAGTTGACATGTATAAGGCTAGGCTTGTTGTAAAGGATTATGCTCAGGAAAGAGGAATTGATTTTGATGAGACCTTTGCTCCTACTTGTTGAATGACTAATGTTCGTAGCATATGTGCACTTGCAGCTCATCAATGTACATCAATTGGACATTAAAACTACATTTTTGAATGGTGATTTGCATGAAGAAGTGTATGTTTTTTAGCCTCATGGCTTTGTGCAAAAAGGGCATCAAACCAGGTGTGCAAGTTAAAGAAGGCATTATATGGTTTAAAGCAAGCACCACATGCTTGGTATGAAAAGATACATGCCTATATGATTGCACATGGTTTTGAGAACATTCCAACTGAAATCACCTTATATGTTAAGCATGCAAATGATGTGCTTCTGATCATTGTTGTGTATGTTGATGAAATGTTGCTCACTGATCCTCATGAGAAACATATTGCTGATTTTAAGGCTGATCTCCATGCCTCATTTGAGATGTCTGATTTGGGGCATTTGCATCATTATTTGGGCACTCAATTTATGCAAGTTGATGGCGGAATAGCTTTGTGTCAAACGAAATATATTAACACATTATTGCAGTGTTTTGGCCTTGAAGACTATAAACCCATTGCCACTCCTATGGAGATAGGTTTACGGTTGAGCTTTCATGATGCTAGAGATGCATTTGATGTTTTTCTGTATCAGCAGGGTTTTGGATGCTTGATTTACTTATGCATTACTCGGCCAAATATTTAGTTTGATATCTCACAGATGAGTAGGTCTCTGCATTGCCTAGGTGTCAAGCATTGGCTGACGGTTAAGTGCATCTTTCGCTACTTGAGTGGTACCCAGATATTAGGATTGTTTTATCCCAAGGGGGGGATTAGTACTGCCAGATTTACATGCTTTTTCTGACTCTGACTAGTCTGGCTGCTATGACACTCGTGTGTCCACCAGTGGTTTTTGCTTCATGCATGGTAGCTCATGCATATCTTGGTTGAGCAAGAAGCAACCTACTATGGCGACTCCTAGTTGTGAAGCTGATTATAGGGGATCTTTCACATTAAGTGTTGAGTGTGTGTGGCTCAGACACCTTATGGCCAATTTGGGTGTTGGTCAGTCTTTTGCCACCACCATCTTCTCTGACAGTTAGAGTGCATTGACAATTGCGAAGAACCCTATGTTCCATGCTCACACTAAGCACATTGAGGTACATTATCATTATGTCAGGGAGAGGTTCTCTGCTGGAGAGATCAGCTTGGCACATGTGCGCACATAGGAGAACATTGCAAACCTTTTCACGAAGGCTCTGCCTAGAGAGAAGTTTGAAGCTTTCCACAAAGCTTTGGGCTTACTTCCTTTTGTGGATTTATTCCACATAGCTTGGCACTTCCTTATACATGAGTGTCAGCTCCTTGTTCACTGCATCACTTCTAGGGGGGATTTGTTGATATATTTAGGTAGTGATGTGTATGAACACACTAGGACTGTCGGGGCACTTTTTTCCCTCTTTAGGAGGTTGTTTTTCCCGGCTTGTATTTACGCCTATTTCCCTAATGAGTTACTTTTCTTTGTACATTCTAGTGGTAATACATTCAGTATTGTGTGTTGTGCTACAACCTTCTTCTTCTTCCTTGTGTTGTTCGCGTGCTTCAGTAGACCTCGAACTCCAACAATTTCCACATAAAAAGCATGTTAGTGAGAATGTGCTAGAAACAGTACATACAGATGTTTGGGGTCCTACAAAGACCACATCTATGGGAGGATGTAGGTTTTATACATGAAAAGTGTGGGTATATTTCATGAAAGACAAAAGTTAGGTGTTTATGCACTTTTAGTTGGACAAGTAGACAATGAATTATATTTAGACATTGAGACCTGATGGAGGAGGTGAATACATGTCAAATGAGTTCAATAGCTTTCTAAAAATTCATGGAGTTTGATGGCAGTTTTCATGCACATACACATCACAATAGAATGGTGTTGCTAAATGCAAAAATAGACATATTGCAGAACTAGCAGGATCCTTGATGGCTGACAAAAATGCCTCATTGTTATTGGGAAAAAGTTGTGCATACTGTTGTATACATCATAAACAGAACTATGTTTGTTGTTGTAAAAATCCAAACTTATCACATATGAAAGTATTTGTTTGTATTGCATATGTACATGTTCTAGATGCATTGAGGATGAAACTTGATCCAAAAGCAAAAGAATTTATCTTCATTGGGTATTCCCTTGAGTAAATGTTACAACCCACTCACACGACACCTAAAGCTAGCACAGATGTGGCATTTGATGAAATGTCAAGCTTCTATGCAGATGCCAAAAAAGGACTTAATCTTGACTCAAACGGCAATGGAGATGTTGAAAACTCAAGTGTAGTCTTGGAAGCAGTCAGAGGCACAGTCAGAGGCACAGACGACATGGAAGCATGTAAAGACGGAGCAGGGAGCCAGTCGGATTATTTTTTCAAACAATTATGTTTTTATTACCTCTTAAAACATCCAACAGTGATTTTCATCACTCTTGTAACATATGTAATATAGACAAAACCCCATTTTGTAATTCATAGCTACATTTTGTGCAAGCCGAGGAGTCCTCGAGCTTGAGGAGCTTAGGTAGAATATGCGTACCAATTTTCGTTATTTTTAGACATCGTTTACCCTACCAAATAGCTTCTAGGACCTATTTTTTAACTAGGCCGGTCACTAGATGTGAAACCGGTCAAAACTAGTCTAGAAACTATAAAAAGAGCTAGAGAGCTCATTTTTGAGGTTAGCTTGTTGGAGTAGAGAAGAGCTTAGAGCTATTTTGAGCTTGTAATAGTGATCTTGAGCAATAGAACTAATTTCCCACCTTCCATTGTGTCTTGCTTGTCTCTTCATTGTGTGTGTGTATGTGTGTGTGCATCTTTGTGCTTCTCACCTTCACTCTCACTTCATCTCACGTTCACGATCTTCATATCACTCCTACCTCTCCCACGGATTGACATTAAGGAGGTGAAGCTTCTTAACGTGGTTCTCACCATTGTGCTAGAGCAACACCAAATTTGGCGCCGTTGTCGGGGATCGAATCTAGGACGAATGTGTGATGGTAAGAGTATAGCAAGAAGTGGCGTTGGAAGGTAAAAATTTCAGTTTTTGTTGTTGTTTTTACTTAGCTTTTAGTGTTTTTCACCTTCCCCACACTCCATCTTCTTCATCGCATCATCATCTTCATCTCCAAAAAAATCAGAAAATTCACCATATCCACCCATTCACCTCATTTCCCCTCATTTGTGCATGCGAGAGAGCGAGAGAGAACTTTTGTGCTTGTGTGTGCTTGTGTTTTCTTGAGTTTTCTTGCAGGTACAGAGCTCCAGTGCATCAGGAAAGCTTGGAAAAGGTAAAAATTTACTCTCTGTCAAAGATCTGCCGAGTGTGGCGGACCATCGCGATGGTCTGCAACCTTCGGAATTCTTGGTAGGCGACCACACCACGAGGTAGGCGACCCTTGCGCTTGCACAAATCCACAGGCGCATCTCAAAAATTCACACTTTGGTGGACCATCGCGATTGGCTCAGACCATCGCGATTGTGTCGCACCATCGCGATAGGCTCAAGCCATCGCGACGGCTCGGCCGTAACAAAGAACCATTGACGATCTAAGTGTGTAATTGAGCGTGCAAGGAAGAAAATTAATGAACCTTAGATCGGGCAAACATATAGGTAAGTCGAACCGAAGAAGCCTTAGATCATCAGAGGCTAGTGTAAGAACTACCGCTCGATCTTGGGCTCAGCAATTGAATAGTAATTACCCCTACAAGAGCTCAGATACTAGCGAATCAGACATGGCATTTAGCGCAGACAGACCAGAAGGAGGGTCTCATGTAGCATACCTAGAAAAACCAGAAGGACCCTATAGAACACAACTAGAGTTTCTCCGAACCAACCGACTAGGTGCTCGCATCTATGAGGATGGTTTGCGAAGGCAAGTGGTGCAACTGCACAACCCTGATCAACCCATTGGATTGGAAAGACCAGTGGTGAAATTTGAGAGAGACGCTTACATAGACAAAGAAGGAACCATGTACGTTCTAAGTACGCAGCCAAACGATACTAATGAGTTTGGCACAATTCAATTAGAGACGGAAGCAAAATTTCAAGGAAAAGAACCGTTAGAAGAACCTAGAACACCTAGAGGGAAATCTGTATTAACAAGAATACTCATCCCAGAATGGATCCCTCAAGATAACAGGAGCACCGAGTTGTTTGTAAATAAAGAGACAGATGAAGCCTTTTGGAGGTACAGAAAGGAACACCCTGGTGAGATAGGCATCATTACAATCTATGAATTCAAGGACCCAGATACACCTAGAAAGGTTGTATACCTGGATGAGACTTCAGAAAGAGTCTTTGTGGTGCCTGAGCGCGCTAGAAACACATACACATGGAGAGGTGAATTGATATTCCCTCCATCCAGAACGAACATAAATACAAGTCAACAAGGGGCAGGAACATCCTCAGCCCATGGAAATCAAAGAGAAGGAAATAACGAGAGACCGGAAGTAAGCTTCACTCACCCCATAGGGAGAGATAGAACAACCACGAACACTAATAGAGCGGAGAGACAAAGAGATCATGGAATACTAGGTGGTAGAGATGATTTCCCTCTACCTAGGCCACTTGAACACGCAGGAGTATTGAGACCCACTCAATTAGTAAAATCAATGAAGAATTACTTTGATGGGACAGGAGATCCCTATGACCATGTCGCAGAATTCAAGCAAGTACTAAGAGCAGAACAAGTCGAGGACATGTTCACGCAATACAACGCATTTGGGCTAACGTTAAAGAATACCGCTTTAACTTGGTTCCAACCATTGCAACAAAGGCAATTTAGAGACATCCATCACTTTTTAGAGTCATTCGTCACTGAATTCTCTAAAAGTGGAATTAGACACGACACCTCTTCGTTGATTCATAGCTTTAAACAAACCCCTCAAGAAACAGTAAGACTGGCAGGACGTAGGTTCAGACAATATGTTGAACGATGTCCAATGCAAGAGCTACCCTCACAAGCCAAACAAGTATCACTGTTCTTAGATGGCTTGTTGAGCGCCAAACTACGCTCTTATGTGTACCTAAAGGAACCCAGAACGCTAGAGGAGTGTGTAAGAATATGTATAGACATTGAGGATAACCTAGGAGATGAATTAGAACTTTCAAAGGTCTATAAGGACTCAGATTGTTCTTCTCTAGCATCCACAAAATTGTCTAATTCGATAGAGGACCTAGCAGAAAAAGTGGCCCAAAAACTAGGAGTTTCTAGTAAACAAGTGCCCAAGCTACCAACTAATGTACGTTGTTACACTTGTGGTGGAAATCATTTGGCAAACGTGTGTCCCAATGCACTACAACCTCAAGCCAACCCTAGTGGCCAATATTGCACAATTGAGAGAAGATACACGAATCATACGGCTCAGGACTGCCCATACAACAAACAAACCGTGAGACAGAACTACCCGCAAACATACCAGCAGCCAGGTAGGTATCAAGGCCAATACAATGCTCAGCCTTATTACTATAGGCCTCCTCAGAACTACCCATACCAGGCTCAACAGAGACCTCAACCCGTCTTAGCTCAGCAGCCACCCCCACCAGCGAATGTCATCTCAGTCAAATACGCTGCTGCAGAAGAGAACCTAAGTAGGGCCTTAGTGCCTTCTTCACCCTTGATCACAGAAAGTGACCCGAACTCAAACAGTTTTGACTCTACTCATGTAACTAGTCCACCAGCTTATTACACGGAGTCACCAGAACATGTGGAAACATATCATTATGATAGTCCTCCAATGGAACCTAGTTGGGAGCCAGACTATGCTAATTTGATGTACACAAACCCAAACCCACGGCCCCAATTGAGACAACAGAGACCACAGGGCCCTAGAGGACCATGCTTTAGGTGCCAAGGAGATTACTTCATTAAGGATTGTCCACATCCCCCAATAGCAAGGCAATCACAGTACTATAACATACAAGGCTTTTGTGCCGATTGTGGCAAAGAGCACATAATCAAAGATTGTCCTAAGAACCCAGTTAACGCTTCGAATGTGACACCAATCAATGTGATAGGTATTGTAAACAACGCAGATGGATCCAACCCTACATACGTGCCTATCCAAGCTATAACCAGAGCCCAGGCGCTCTTACGAAACCAACAGCTTAATCAAGAGAAAGTAGTCGGAACTAGTGAAGTTGCAGAATCTAGCAGTAAAAAGACAAAATCTTGGAAAGATTCTAGGGAAAGAATCAAGAGAAAGTGGAGTAAAAAGATAAGTGAGTTGGAAGGAAGTTTGAAGGAATCTAGAGCCAAAATACAGACTTCACAAGAATTAAACCAAGAAATCCCAGCTCAAAAATCAGGATCAGTTTTAGCGGAACCCATACCGGAAGATTTAGACATGATGTTTCGTGCATATCAGGCTAGATTAAAAGAGGGACCCCAAGTAACGGAAATGAGTAAAAACTACCCTCGAGCTGATCTAGAAATTGAGAGAACTAAACTTTGCATGAAAATGGTAGAATTAGCACAAGCTTTGTTTGAAGCCTCTAGATATCTTAATTGGAATAACATGGCAAAACCGGAACTACACTTTCAAGGACTAATGGAGAGGCTAGAACACTTGATAGAAAGCAAAGAGAAAAAGGATCAGCATAGGAACCCTATTGTCACAGAGACACAGGAAAGGAATGCACCATCCCTGTCTCAAGTACCCAATACAGAAAGTCAAGACAACTTGTCTTCCATACATAGGTACTCACATGAATTTTTGAGAGAAATCCAAGAAGAGAAATGGAGAAAGGAACAAGGAACCCATCCTCCTATTCAAGAAATAGAAGACTTGCAGGAACAATTTCCCCAAGACATCCCCTCTATATATGATGAGGTAGAGGTGGAACAACTGAGTGAACCCACAGGATTTGAATCTAATTCTTTACAAGAATTACCTCAGTTCACAGGACCTTGGGAAGCTAAGTCTATTAGTATGAGAACACCCACGATAATAGTGAGGAATGAAGAATCAGTGATCCCTAGGAACACGGAAGTGATCAAGAATACCAAAGTACAATGTAATCTCACTCTGGAGGAATTGTTAAAGGTAAAACCAGAATTGTGGAAGCACGTAGCAAATCAATTCCCTGAGCTTGCTACCACATCCTCTCAGATAGGATCACATAAGAAGGTACCAGAGATACCCGTGGAAAAGATTGGAGACGTAAGCGAAGGAGAGGAAGGTAACACATATCTTCCAATAACCCATCAGGGCTACACCACGAAAGCCATCCTAGATTCGGGAGCCGGAGTAGCCATCGCTACCACCGCTTTGTGGAAACGTTGGGGTAAGCCAGCACTCAGACCCACCAGGATGAAACTACAAATGGCAGATGGACACATAGAAAAACCGTTAGGCTTACTAGAAGGCATATCCCTCACCACTTGTGGTGTGGAATTTGAGCATACCTTTGCCATTTGTGACTTTGCGAAAAACCGTGCGTATGAGATGATATTGGGACGACCATTCATGCGTCAGTTGCAAATTGTACAAGATTGGGGAACTAATTCTTTGTACTTGCAACATTTAGGAGTGACTACCAAAGTCAATCTTAAAGACTATTCACATCGAGATGTACCCCCAATACAATGGAATACCATCCATAAGACACCAGTAGAGACGGAATCCGTGCACTCATTAGAATCAGATCCTTCTTGGTTGCATGAGGATACCCATTTATGGATGTGTAAAGTAGCCAAACAAGAGGAAGAACGATTAGAAGCAAGGACCTTAGGTGCAGAACAACATCCACGAACCCTTCAAGATCCAGCCTATGCACCTGTAGTATTCCCAGACGAAGAGTTTGAACCCCATGGTTGGGCAGAAATACTAGCAACCATGGATGTAGCCATCAATGAAGAACAATGGACACCCCACTGTGACGAGGATGGCTATGACATTTCAGTTTTCACGATAGAGCCAATCATGTGCGATGCAGTATTAGAAGAATGTGAACCAGACACTGATGCATTTGAGGATGCAAGCGATTTTGATTTCGAATCAATTATCATGGACCCACCCTTTGCATCAGAAGAAGAATATTTCTACGAAGTAGAGACTCACACTCAGAGACACGAGGAAATTACGAACGGGGTGAGGTTAGCCACGGAAGTGACTAACAAGAGTGAAGGCAAGAAAAGGAAGAAGAAAGAAACCATGACAGAAAAAGAAGAATCTTTGTTTGAAGTACCCGAGAACTTCAAGAAATATGAAATCGAAGATAGAAGAATCATGGTACGAATGCCCAATAGAAAGGCGAATGACGGACAAGTATATGATAACCGAGAGAAAACCAAGAAAGTAATAGTTGCCATAGAAGGAGAAGAAGAAAAATGCACATACATAGGGCATGATTTGACGACTGAAGAAGAAGAAGAGTTAGTTGCCCTATTGCGCGAATATAGAGATGTTTTTGCTTGGAGTTACAAAGATTTGAAAGGAGTAGACCCAGATATATGTTCTCATAGAATCCCTATGACTCCAGATGCAAAACCGACAAAACAGAAACCTTACACGTATAATGATAACTACGCTGCGAAGATTAAAGAGGAGATAGATCGCTTGATAGAAGCAGGATTCATTTACGAAATTGAGCATACCGAATGGGTATCCCCCATTGTGGTTGTGCCCAAGAAGAATGGAAAATTGCGTGTGTGTATTAACCTTAAAAAAGTTAATGCCGCCACGATTAGAGATAGTTATCCTCTTCCTATCACAGAACACCTATTGGAAAGAGTTGCGGGCAAGGAAGTTTACAGCTTTCTTGATGGATTCTCAGGCTATAACCAAGTAGCCATTGCTCCAGAAGATCAACACAAGACGGCTTTTGCCACTGAATGGGGCATATTTGCATTTCATGTAATGCCATTTGGCTAACAAATGCACCCGCCACTTTCCAGCGACTCATGTGTCATGTTTTTAAGGAATTCTTACGCAAGAGCTTGGAAGTTTATGTCGATGACTTATGTGCTCATTCAAATGTAAGACAGACACATATTCCAGAGTTAAGACAAGTATTTGACAAATGTCGAGAATATCAGGTTTGTTTGAACCCGGAAAAATGCGTTTTCATGGTCAGACAAGGCAAAATTCTAGGACACATTGTGTCAAAGAATGGAATCTCTACGGACGAGGAAAAGGTGAAGGTAATTGCAGAATTACCTAGACCAACTAATGTGAAAGAGGTACAGGCATTTATGGGCCATTGCGGTTATTATAGGAGATTCATACACATGTATGCAATCATAGCCAAGCCTTTGTACTCTCTTTTAACCAATTTTGAATGGACAGATGAATGCGAAAATTCATTCAATGAACTTAAACGACGCTTGTGCTCAGCACCTATATTGACTACCCCTGATTGGAGTAAGCCATTCCATGTACATGTGGATGCATCCAATTATGCCATAGGATGTGTGTTAGCACAACCCACGAATGAAGGTAATATAGATCTCCCCATAGCTTACGCGAGCAGACAATTGAACACAGCAGAAAGGAATTACACCACGACGGAACGAGAAGGATTAGGGATGATCTACGCAGTAAAGAAGTTTAGGCACTACTTGTTGGCCAACAAATTCAAGTTCTTTACAGATCATCAAGCCCTATTATACTTAGTCAACAAACCATGTAACACAGGACGACTGATACGTTGGTTTCTATTACTCATGGAGTATGATTTTGAAGTAGTAGTCAGGAAAGGAAAGACACATCTTAGAGCCGACCACCTTTCAAGATTAACCTCAGGAGAAGCTCCTCAAGGAGTAGCGGATGAATTACCAGATGCATACTTGTTTAACCTTGAGATAGCACCAGAATGGGCTAAACCTATAGTCCCTATTCTGACATACGGACCCAAGAATCCTAGGATAAAGATCAAAGAAGGAGAGATTACCAAGTCTCAGAGGTACCAAATAATGGCAGGAAGCATATATAAACAAGATAATCAAAAGATTCTTGCTTGTTGTGTAGATGAATCAGAGCATGCGAATTGGTTGCAATTAGCACACATAGGTGCACTAAAGCAACATCATTCAAAACATCGAACATTACAGACTCTGCATAGATTAGGAGTATATTGGCCTTCTATGGAAGCAGATGTCTACAAGTTGTGTAAAGAATGTCAGGTGTGTGGTGAAAGACCACCAGTAGAGCATGCTACACTCTATCACGTGTCTCTCACACCAGACTGGAGTGAACCATTAGTGACATACCTGAGGACGCACACATTCCCTCAAGGAATGACTTTAGCACGACAACGCAGTCTAGAGCAGGAAGCTCAAGACTATTCACTCATTGGCGATAATTTATACAAAAGAGGACGAGATGGATATTTAAGACAATGTGTTCATGAAAGCGATTACCTGAGCATACTAGAGACTGCACACCAAGGTGTTGCAGGAGGTCACTTTGGACCAGAGAGGATAGTCAAAGCCATTCTCTTTGCAGGATTATGGTGGCCCACTCTTCACATGGATGCTCATACCTATGTAAGGAGATGTGATGTGTGCCAAAGAACTCAGTTTCCTACTCGCAGAGATGAAATGCCATTGAAACCCATGATGGGCGGACGTGCATTTTCAAAGTGGGGTATAGACTTTGTAGGACCCATCAACCCCCCTGCAAAAGGTACACATGCTGAATACATTATTGTTGCCACAGATTATCTTACGAAATGGGTAGAGGCAAAAGCCACAAAAAAGAATGATGCTCACACGACTGCAAAATTCTTATTTGAAAATGTCTTTACAAGATATGGATTGCCTATAGAGTTAGTGAGCGATCGAGGCACTCACTTTCTAAACCAAGTCATTGAATATTTGTTACAGGATTTTATGGTGATTCACAAGAAATCTGCCCCATATCATCCTCAGGCCAATGGTCAGGCTGAAAGCACTAACAAGATACTTTGTAACGTACTGACGAAACTCGTGAACAACAAACGTTCAGATTGGGACAAACAGCTACACCACGCTGTTTGGGCATATCGAGTGGCCTACAAGACCGTACTCAATGCAACTCCCTTTCAGATGGTTTTTGGTCAGAACGCTGTGCTTCCTTTGGACTTCTTGATACCGACACTTAAGGTTGCACAGGAACATCAGTGGACCGGCCATGAATTATCAGCAAGAATAATGGACTTGGAGCGATTAGGAGAAACCAGGCTGAAAGCAGCAGCAGGAATATACGCAGCGAAGAAGCGACAGAAAGCATATTTTGATGCACATGTGAAAGATAAAGGCCTAAAAGAAGGAGACTTAGTTCTAGTATATACGCTGAAACAGCACGCACGGAAGTTAGAAAAGCGAAGTTATGGACCTATGATCATTAACAGACTTTCGACAAGTGGAGCAGTACAGTTAGCCACCTTAGAAGGAGATATAATGCCTAATTACATTAGTGGCTGTAGAGTCAGGTTATATCAAGAACCTCTTACTGAGGATATGCTTAGACGACTCACATTGGCAAAGAAGCGTAAGGAGGAAGAAAATAGAATACGAGCTGAAGCTCAGGCAGAAGCCATAGAACGCATTAAGCGCATGAAGCTAAGAAGACAAGGACTAGGGAGAGAACATTATAACCATCTGGAGACATCACCCAGATATCCCATGGCCATGTGTCAAGTAAAGTCAACCACTCATCCTAGCATAGTGGACAGAAGACCATTCATTACAGTTAGGCTAGAGCACGGCAATCCTTGCCAAGAACTCAGGGCTTTAATTGACTCAGGTGCTGCGACCAGTGTGATTAGATGGTCCCACTATAAGGATTCAGGAATAGAAATGCGGCCAATTGAGGCATACCTCATAGGCCTAGGAGGCATGGAAACCCCTTGCATGGGTGAGGTGGACCTTCCTATCCTCATTAAGGATTTGACCATGACAGCGAAGCTACTAGTGTGCCATGATGACGACCTGATAGAACCCCTAATCCTTGGCCAAGATTGGCTATACGATCACTCAGTGGACCTAAATCTTAGACAAGGCTCCTTACAGATTGGAACCTTAGAGCAGAAGCGAGTGATACCGCTTGACTTCCCTAACGGCATTCCGCCTGACGGTTGTAACCCTAGACCCTATGAAACACATGCGATGGGAGACCGGAGGATCTTTGATCAGCTCAATCACGCTACGTCTACACCAACCCACTCTAGCTTGGCTATAGACAGTTGTCAATCAGAAGGACGACAGGAGATCTTCCCTGGGACTTCCTGCAAACTAGAAGAGGCAGCGACCCAACCGCTAGGGCAGATGGACACAATCAGCGGTCAGGTGGGTTGCATCAGCGGCGAAATGAGCACGACACCCTGCGGTGCTCATCCTTCCAAACTTGTTGCGGACTGGCCTAGATTAAAGTTAAAGAACGCATCACTTCCTAATGGGCAGGTCACGCAAGTGTTGGATCTCCCTTCTTTTCCAAAGCAGAGTGTCCATCCGACCTCTCAACCTCAACAACAACAGAGTCACCCACGACGAAGGAACCCAGACCGACGGCAGTATCAGAAGACACAACAAGGACAGCAGTCTAGGCCACCCAAAGGAAGCGGCACCAGACAAATATGGGTGCCAAAAGGACAAAAAGCACCGGAGAACTCCAACCAAGCAGAGATCGACAAGAAAAAGGCAGGGCAGAAACAGAATCAGTATCCACCATCCCCTCGACCTCCTTCTACAGGTCCGAGCATTCGACAAATTTGGATCGCCAAGAAATACCTTACCCATAGACCCACACCCACGCAGATTTGGGTACCCAAACCATGTATCATAGCTCAACCCTTAAGCCATGTAACATATACCCCTCACAAATCTTTCCATCCCTCAACACCACCACACCCGATACTACCTTTGACCCCTCAGCAGAAACCCACCACCCACTCAAGGACTCTTAGGAAGTGGATACCAAAGCGTGTCCAACCGTCTTCCCCTAACCCATTGCCTAACTACTCCCCGACTAACATCCAACCTTGTAATAAATCACTAACCTTTAAACCTTGTATAAATTCACCCACCAGCATAACACATCTCTCATAATCTCATCTCATCAAGGAATGTATGCATGATCTGAAACGTGTAGGTGTCTAGAGACCTGCACTAGTGCTGCAAGAAGCATTGCATCCATCACATCACAGCACTTGGCTACACGGGTTATGCATCAGTTATGGAAAGGGATTGCGGTCTCACTTTAATGGGATCATAATTAATTTCCATGCTAATGTGTTAATCTTTTGTAGCAGATCTTTCTCATTAACACACCAGTCATCATGCAAACCGGCGAAGGACCATCAGGAGCAGGCCCCAGCATAGCGGCAGTGCCCCTCAACGTGTTACGAGCAGAATCCCACCCGACTGCTCCACCGCCAGAATTCCAAGGATTTCCAGGGCCCATGCCGATCGACAACCCACCTATGGGCTACACAAAAAAGATACACCGTAACTCTCACTGGTTTCAGGGACTTGCAGGACCCTTAGCGGACGTGGATTTCATATTTGAATCTACTTTGACATTTGATGACCGCACTTGGGGAAAATACCAATTCTTCTCCAGAGAGTTCGAAGCCCTACAGAACACCCAGGATTTAACTCACGTTTGGGCCAGAGCAGGCTTCACGGAGTATTTCAGTGATCCTCTGCCCAAACCTGACTTTTACAGGTGTTATTACTTAATCACTACTTTGCTGGCCTCAGAGAATAAGGATATCCCCGGAACTTTTATTTTGCCTTCTTTAGTGGATGATCCACCCTACAAAAGGTTTTACCTCTCAAAGGATTTAATCAGAGCGGCCATCAAAATTCATGGCACCCACACACCCACAGATCGAGAAAGATTAATTCCAGACCCTATGAAACGTGGGGATGTCACTAAGTGGGAGGAGATCTCAGCAATTACACCTGAGCTGTCAAAGCCGCTACGGATATGCATGCAACACTTCGCATTCCCCGCTCAGGACAGATTTACCATGCCCCATAAAAGAATATGGTTTGGATTGTACTTAGCGTGTACGGGACCTCAGACGGTTGATCTGGCGAGCTGGATCATTGATCAAATGTATTTGGCACAACACAGATGGGAACGCAAGAAAGTGCTTAATGGATGTTGTGCGCTCACAAGAATTGTTTATATGTGTTTGGCCTATGATTTGCCAATTGAACGTGCATTAACAGGAGAAGAGCTGAAAGCATTCAAAGGAACGACGAAGAAAGCCAGGAAGCCCAGTAGAACACGGGCAGGTAAGCGCATGAGAGGCACTATTCCTTGCCTTCAAGTGCCAGAGTCACCATCACCACAACCCTCTCCAGAGCGATCACCGACAGAAGCCGCTCCCACAGTGCAACCTATTCGCATAAGGTTGTCTAGACCAGTGGTCACGGAGGGCACTACTAGTATCGCTGCACCTCAGGCAGCTGCAACCACAGAACCCACCACCACTACAGCAGAAGCTCCCACCACTATTGGTGCGGACGCCTTTTCTTTCCCAATACCACACATGGAGGCAGAACCAATAAATACAACATTCGATTTTGAAATGCCTGATGCATTCTCAAATGAATTCCAGTTTTCAGAGGCACAGATGTTCTCCCAAGAATACGAATGCCCCAGTTACCCTACCACACCGCGGGATCTGCCACAGGGACAAGTTGTGTCGAGCTCTGATGACGAAAGAACAGCCACCGACGATGACGAAGGTGATGACGAAGCCAGCCAGGGCACGCATGAGTCCCAAGAACAAGGACAGACAGATGGCCAAGGCCAACAAACCGATGCACACGGTGACACCAGCACGCACGAAGAGGAGACTTTCGAAGCAGCAGCTTACACGCTGGCAATCAAGAAATTATATCGTACGATGGAGAAAGTCTGGGCACGGAAGAAATTGACTGAAAAAGAGAGCCAGGCCCTAATCGAACAAGAACTAGTCTCCGGAGGATTTGAAGAAGTCTACATCAGAGGGTTCAGAGAACTGGTCCAATCCATCGGCCCGGTCGAAGCACTGAGATATTTACAAAGGAAGCCACTCCCCCAATATGACCCTCGCAGAGTTCGCCTGCTATCGAAGCCCGGTGAATATATTCGAGTTCCGGTAGGTGCTCAATCATCCCACCAGGCACAAGATGCACGCCTACGGCCGGAAAGATCCTTCACCGAAGAAGCCATCCTAGTTGACTCCCCGCCACGTACTACCGTTGTACATACTACCACTATCCTTGAAATAACATCCACACCTTCTACTCCTCTCTCACCTCATGTTTCACCAACCCATCCTGTATCCCCAGCACACCCACTTGCTCCTCCCATATCCACACCAGTCCATGGCAACATAGCCACAGCCTTTACACCGCCCATTCATGCCACCATGCCCGTACCCACCCCACCTCATCTACATGTTAACCCCTTCACCCCTTCATCCTTCCCATCCTTTCCCCCACCTTTAAGACCCCCTTTCACCTTTCTAACCCCACTAACCTTCTCACCAGTTTCACCTCCTCAACCCACCATAACCCCTATTTCCCCTTTTCACCAAGCTGCTCCAACCATTCCCCCTGTAAATTACTCTACATTTGTAAATCCCGTCTTCAAACCTACACAACCACCCACATACACACTGCTTTTCACAGTCACCGCACTTGACACGTCCAATGACATGGACATATCACCACCCATCGCACCAGCACCCACTCCACTCACAGCACCATCATATTTAGGTACGTCACAATTTTCCACGATCACCACTGCATCCACCTTCCCAACCCCATTTCCCATCCCCGCTGCATCTACTTCCACCGCATCCTCACTTAGCACTCCATTACTATTATCGCCAACCATAGACACTGCACTTCAACAAATGTTCACATGCATGTCACAAGTACGAGATGAGTTTGCATCTCTTGGCAACAATTATCAACAGCTGCAGAGGACGACCAATGAATTGCAGTCGCAGCTCAATTCATTATCAATCGAGAATGCCTCTTTAAATACGCGATACCAAGAACTAAGAGAGGCATATCATAAGCTAGAGCTAGAAAGTGAAGAGAAGACAAAAGAAGCCACTGCTGATCTGGACAACCTGCTTCGAGCCCAAACAATTAGGAACGCAACGCTGACCAGGAACATGGGCCTACTCAGGAGACACCTAGCCGCAGCCCAGGAGGAGAACGTGAGACTCCAAGCGCAGAATAGAGAAAATTTGGAAGCGGCACTGGACCACCCTGAACAACCATTAAGTCCGAGCAGATTCAAGGCAATCCCATCCGAATCGATGCGGATGTTGCTAGATGACCATGTTCGACTGCTAGAGGACTATGATCGAATGAACGAAGAACATCAGAAGCTAAAAGAAGATCACAAGTTACTACAACTCAGAGAACCGGCACCACAACAACTACCAGTGGCAGCAGAAGTACCAAAACCTGTTGACCCCTCTCCTGAACTCATAGAGGAACTCAACGCACTACGGGCCTAGGTAGCCACTCTCCAATCACGCATAGATGTATACGAAGCACCACCACGGCCTGATTCCCCACCGGAGATCCCAGCTGACGACGAGAATATAACCATTCCGGTGGAGGAAACGTTTGAAGAAGCATACGAGCCAATACCCATCCCAGGCGGACAAGTCACGGCCGAAGGCCAGATGACCTATGAACTTCCTACCCCCGCGTGGATGAAAACGATCGAAGAACTTGGAACGACACATTCGGCCAGAGTAGAGGCACAGTTACATGCCATGGCCATGATTGAAGAGAGAATCTTACAATCCCCCTTCTTTGCTCATTTGGCCCCCCGACGCTATATATCTGGGCATGAGCTGCAGTATAAACCGTACTTCATGTTAATGGCTGAATATCAGCTAGCTATAGAGAAAGAAACCGGCATGAAACCCACGCATGCTACACAATTCGAGCCGGCGGACTTGCCACCAAATGCGCAAAGAGGAGAGATCCATCAACCTGATTGGCGCAAAGACCTACTCCAGAAGTACCTAGAAATGATGAGCACATGGGTGAAAGCGCCTTTACATTTAAAGTATAATCCTTGCTGGGGACCAGTACCTCGACGCCGCTCCTGGACTGCATTCGCTATCAAAGTACAACACAATAGGCAGTGTCAGGATTGGCTGAATTACCCCTACTTCAAGCCACCCACCGAGTTGCCCACTGTTGGCTATATGATGGCCACAATCCGTCACTCGCTCCCTCGCCTGAAGCATATGGATGATATCGCAGCGCATATGACTGTCAAAATTTTTGACATGATGCAAATGATATTTAAAGTCTTCCGACGCGTCAAGGCACCGCATGTAAACACCCCGGGATTTGAGCATGGTAACTTTGATCTAGTATATGACATGAGCACAACGCCATCGCTCCGGGTGTGTTATGCCTGGCACTGTAGAATAAAATACCTCCCGGCATGCTACAAACAAACCTTTGAAGAGATGTTCACCACCGGGTTTTGGGAATACCATTCCGAGGTATTCATCAGCAGGCCCACACATTTATTGCAACTTTTTGCCTGCGAGCGAATGGTTTATTCCGCGCACTTCAACTCCCGCCACCCGACGAACCGCAACCGATCGACTGGGAGAAACTCGAGGCTGATCTGGCCCGAGGCATTCGAGTATCTGAGCACACCCTCGCTCACGACCTCCTACAAAACTACATCCGGCAGACCGCACAACAAGGTTCTGTCGAGGACGACAGAAGCGAGAGGGAGGGGGGTGTTGGAAGCAGTCAGAGGCACAGTCAGAGGCACAGACGACATGGAAGCATGTAAAGACGGAGCAGGGAGCCAGTCGGATTATTTTTTCAAACAATTATGTTTTTATTACCTCTTCAAACATCCAACAGTGATTTTCATCACTCTTGTAACATATGTAATATAGACAAAACCCCATTTTGTAATTCATAGCTCCATTTTGTGCAAGCCGAGGAGTCCTCGAGCTTGAGGAGCTTAGGTAGAATATGCGTACCAATTTTCGTTATTTTTAGACATCGTTTACCCTACCAAATAGCTTCTAGGACCTATTTTTTAACTAGGCCGGTCACCAGATGTGAAACCGGTCAAAACTAGTCTAGAAACTATAAAAAGAGCTAGAGAGCTCATTTTTGAGGTTAGCTTGTTGGAGTAGAGAAGAGCTTAGAGCTATTTTGAGCTTGTAATAGTGATCTTGAGCAATAGAACTAATTTCCCACCTTCCATTGTGTCTTGCTTGTCTCTTCATTGTGTGTGTGTATGTGTGTGTGCATCTTTGTGCTTCTCACCTTCACTCTCACTTCATCTCACGTTCACGATCTTCATATCACTCCTACCTCTCCCACGGATTGACATTAAGGAGGTGAAGCTTCTTAACGTGGTTCTCACCATTGTGCTAGAGCAACATGTAGAATCTTGAGTTTTGAGTGGACGGCATGTGTCACCAAGCAATAGTTCCAACTCAAATCCATGGAGTGGAAGGTTGCATGGGAATTTTAGTCCAAAATTCATTGGCTACATCCAAGAAAGGTAAAGAAAAGGTTTTTTCTGGTAATAAAACATCTACAGGTTTTTAAGACATTGATGGAGATTCAAGCAATTCAAAAAAGAGCCTTGATGAAGAACTTTGATTGCCCTCTGTGAAGACTCTAGGACTAAGAAAGACATATGCAGATGATAAAACAAGAAAAAGCAACCCAAGACAAAGAAGATATGGGAGGATACAAAATTCAATGCATCCATTAACATAAGATAGTCACATGGCTTGTCATTGTGCCTACATGTCCAAGGTAAAACAAGATGTTGAACCTTCTTCTTTTGAAGATGCAATTGGAAATGCAGATTGCGAGAAAGCTATGGATGAGGAGATGGCTACACTTTATGAAAATGAAACATGGAAGCTAGTTCCATTGCCACGAGGAAAGAAACCCATAGGTTGCAAGTGGGTTTACAAGGTAAATCACAATGTTGATGGTAGCATAAGCAAGTATAAAGCACGATTGGTAGCAAAAGGATAAGCACAAACATATGGCATTGGTTATGAGGAAACTTTTAGCCTTGTAGCTAAAATTTCTACTATCAAAGCACTTGTTGCATTAGCTACAGTGAAAGGATCGATTTTGCATCTGATGGATGTGAAGAATGCCTTCTTATATGGTGCATTGTAGGAAGAAGTATACATGGACTAGCCACAAGAATTGAGGATTCAAAGCACCCAGAATATGTTTGAAAGTTGCAAAAGGCTTTGTATGGGCTTAAAAAATCCCCTTGTTCTTGGCATGATAGGATTGCAAATTACTTAACCACCATTGGATTTTCTATGTGCAATGCAGATCACTCATTATATGCTAGGAAGGGTGATGATGGCATCATGATTGTGGCTATTTATGTTGATGAATTGAGTGTAGGTGGTGATAATGAAGAATGCATTAAAGAGGTAGAGCAACTCCGTATGTAGGAATTTTACATGAAAGATCTTGGTATGTTACACTACTTTTTGGCCATTGACTTTATACATACAGAGGTAGGCATATGGATGTCCCAAAGTCAATATGCCTTGAGTATGCTACAAAAGTATGGTATGGCTGATTGTAAGCCGATTTCTATGCCATTAGATCAGAATTTGAAGTTAAATACTACATCAGATGAAGCATTGGAAAATGCTACTATATATAGGAAAATTGTGGGAACTTTGATATATCTCACAATTACAAGACTGATATGAGCTACACTATAGGAATTCAAAGTCAATTTATGTAGCTTCCAAAAAAACCCACTTTTGGATGCTCGGAGACACACTCTATGGTATGTGAGTGCTACTTTGGATTATGCATTATTTTATGAAGTTGGTGCAAAATTGTAGGTTCATGGATACACGGATGCAGGTTGGGCTGGTAGTATTCTACATAGAAGATCTACTAGTGGCTTTCTATTCTCACTTGGGAGTGAAGCTCTTACATGGAGCAGGAAGAAGCAACCCAATGTTTCTTTATCAAGTATAGAGGCTGAGTATAGAGGTGCTACAATGATAGGATGCAAAGCATTATGGGTAGAGATGCTACTTTCTGATTTAGGTGTGGAAGTGTAAAAGCCTATCATCATTTATTGTGATAATCTTAGCAGCATCTAGCTAGCATGAAACCTTGTTTCTCATGCTAGAAAAAGGCATATCTAGGTACACCGTACATTATCACTTCATCAGAGAAAAGGCATTAGCAAGTCATATTGATCTTATTTATGTGACGACAGATGAGTAGGTTGTTATTATTTTCACTAAAGCACTTGGAGCAGAGAAGCTGAAGAATTTTCGAAAGATGCTTGGATTACAAGACATGACATTGGGCTTGGGGGGGAGTGTTGAGATATCAAGCTCAACATGTGATGATCGAGGATCACACGTATCAATTTTTCATTTCTCTAACATGTATAGTGGTCATGCTCATATATATCAGGGATACTTTAGTGAGCTTTACTAGATTTATCTACCGAGAGTGATGGCACATCTATTTCTTGCCAGCTCACTTATTTGAGAACATTAGGATTTTCCTTACGTACTTTTCTTTATATATTGTTTCGATTGTATTCTTGTATTTAATTCATTCTTTTTTTATTCTCATTATGTAATAGAAGAAGAAGAAGATCATTCTTCCTTGCCTCAACCTATGTGTGCTCCCTTCTTTGTGTGTGAGAGTGTGTGAGAGCTCTCTTCCTTATTTCATTTCTCTTGACAAGAAGTTCAAAAAGAAGATCAAGTATGAGATTTTCAATGAGTTTCTTTATTAATCCATGAAATGATCAAAAAGTGATAAGAAAGATTCATATTATCATGGGGGATGGGGATTTCATAGTGTCCTATTTACAAAATAAAAGAAATATATGTGGATAAATATGAGAGTTAATTCTTGGATTTTTCATTAAATCTAATCTAAGATATATTAGAAGACGCTTCATCTTTCAAGAACTTTTTTTTTTTACCGTGGGCAAACATGCTTCCCCTTCCAATCAAACTTGGTAGCATCAAGATAGTGCACCATTATGCAAACTAAAAAAAAAAAGCAAGCAAAAAGCTATCTTAGTATGGGGTTTGCTTGTTTACCCTTGAAAACTAACTAACTAATTGAGAGGACCCATGTTTTTAATACTTTTTAGGGTTCAAATACATTCCATAATACTTGCCAATTTGGTCTAAACATTACTTATTCTACAATCTATGTAGCAAATTCTTCATTGTGATTGTTTGAGAGATTGGAGGTGTGGCTTTACTTCATTTTTTTCTTGATGCTACTAAGTTTGGAGCTTGATTTCCAACACATGACACAACTTTTTTATGAGGAAGAAAACATTGAAGAGGCAAAAACCATGCGAGAATTGGTGGTATAGAATTTAAATGGTAGTGAAACATGTGCATCTTTTCCTTAGTGTACTTGTTCAAGATCTCATGATGCCTCAATTTTTGTGCAATGGCTATCTCTAGTCTTTATGATGAGAGTGAGCATGTATATTAGTATGAAACAAAAAAGTCAAATTAGATTGTTTTTTTACCATGGAAAATATATTGTTCCCCTTATGTGTGTTTCCTCCTAAAAAGAACCCCCTTATGCTAGAAGTGTTTATAATTTGAAACATATGCTTTATGGAATACTTGATCACTAGAAGCTTAGACTTGTAGCAAAAGGTTATGATGAAGAGAATAGCACTGGCTTTTATGAGATATTTGCTCCTACATCTAGTATGTCAACCATTCATAAAATTTTTGCATCCATAAATTACAACGGTTGGAATGTACATCAATTAGGCACTAAAATTACATTTTCAAGCAAGTTTTGCATGAGTAATTTTAGATATTTTTATTACAAGATTTGTGCAAAAAGGGAAATAAAATAAGGTGTGAAACTTGAAGAAGGCATTAATGGTTTGAAACATGCACTACTTGCATGGTATGAAGATGCATGCTTACATGTTATCACATGGATTCTAGAGTATCCAAATGGTGAGGCATATAGACTATGTATTTCTAATCACTATGGTTTATGTTGAGAACATGCTAAGAAAACATATAACTTATCTCAAGTTTGTTCTGCATAAATTATTTAGAATGGAAAATTTTTAGCATTCAGTACATGCAACTTGATGGTGGAAATACTTTGTTTGAAACAATTTCAGTGGCACTTTATTATAGTACTTAATTCTTTAAGATCGTAAACCCATTATCACTGCCATGTAGATAAGATTAGAATTGTCTCTTCATGATGCCAAGGATGCATTTGATATTTTTTGTTCTCTCAAAATTTTATGGGGTGCTTGATTTATGTATGTATTACATGAGTTATCATAGTTTGTTGTCTCTCAAATGGTCAAGTTTATTTCAAGAATTGGCATGTAATAGAACACATATTTTATAATAAAAAAAAATCTAGGAGATCGAGTTCTTTTGTCCCAAGGGAGGATTATTAGTGGAGATTTTACATCCCTTTTTAGACAAATGGGTTGATTTCTATAAAAACATCTCCCAAGTCATTTTTTCTTTGTTCTTAGCAGTGCACATATATATTGGTTAAGTAGTATGAAGCCTACTTCAACCACTTCTTATTGTGAGGTTGCGTATGTGGTAGATTTCACAACTATCATTTATTTCATATGGCTTAGATATCTTATGATGAATCTGAGTGTTGGTCAAGGACAAAATCTTTGTTGTAGATGTGAACTCTATTTATGTGCCTACATAGGATAATACTTTTCACAAAGGCTCCACCATTTCAGAATGTCAATATGTTCTTAAAATACATGAGTGTTAAGTTTGTTCAGTCCATCAATTCCAAGGATCACTTATACATTTTGATAGCAAGATGTGTGAAGCCACTTATGTATATTGGGGCATACTTTACACCTTTTTAGGAGGTTTTTTCCTTTGATTTCCTTGTGTTCCAAATGCTTCAATGGTCTAATTATCTTTGTACATAACATACTAAGAAATGTTACAATGTTTTGTTCTCCTAAGCTCCTTCTTTTCATGTTATTTGTGTGTGTTCCCACTCCACAAAGTCCAACGTAGATATTTGCATTGTGGCGTCAAACACATTTGCAACAACTAGTGGATAATGCATCAATGTGGATGGTTTCAAAAAGAAATATACCATACAAGGAAAGGAATAATTTAATATCCATAAGTTGGATGGGTTATGACAACCTGTTTACTTATGAAGATATAGGAAATAAATTTCATTTTTTATGATGTTGATATCTTAACATTGGATAATATTCACCTTATAAGCTTTTAAGGTGATGTTGATGTCTTAACATTGGATCATATCCACCTTATAAGCTCTTGAGGTAACATTGCATAATATTCACCTTATAAGCTCTTAAGGTGATGTCTTAAAATTGGATAATATTCACCTTATAAGCTCTTATGTTCACCGTACATAGTGGACTAGATTTTATTTTCATATGACTCCATATAGAGAGTGGCTTGCTACCTATGAAGGTAAGTCTATTGGCATGCATAGCTTTGTAATGTTGTTGGGTTTGAGAGTTTTGCTTTTGGCATTGTTAGAGTTGGAGACTCATAGTCGTGTGATGCTGTTGGGATTGAGGATTTAACTTGTGGCACAATTGCACTTGGAGAATCCTTCTCGTATGATGTTGTTGGAATGTGGATTTTTTTAGTTTTTTTTAAATGGTTTCTATACGATCATGCATCATGTTCATCATTTTTCTTCACTTTCAAAAAAATTAATTTCAATCGATCAACTTGAAGGTATTGGATTTTCAACCGATCAACTTGAAGATATTGGACAAAAGTTCATTTTATATGCTCAATCGTTTCATATAAGGAAACATAGTTAAATGAAAATGCAAAGAATTTGGTTCATTTTATACTATGTTCGTATCTCATGAATTGCACCAACCTATGATTGTTACACATCATATGCCTAATGATATGTGCTAATATTTAGTTTAGAGGTGATTTTTTTGATATTTGGGACTTATGGATAAATTTTCATGGTAATTCGTGTCTTTGGATATGTTGTTCTTGCTCCAAAAACAATTATTAACCGAAGAAAGAGCAATTTGATTACAAGTCGTGCACAAAGTTCGTAGAGGATTTTAAAAAACATTTTGTTCACCTACTCAATCAGCCAGAGTCCTTCACCTCTTTGGGTAAAAAGACTTACGCAAGATATAGGTCATTGTGTTGTGTCATAATGTACATTTTCTATATTCAACAAAATACATGAAAAGTAGAACAACGTAACACTAAAAAAGGCATGCCACTTGGAAAACCATACCAATTCAGGTTACTTTTTCTTAAGATCAAAAATTATTCTCACAACCATGTCTCCTCAACAGAAAAGAAATGAAACACTTATGAGACTAAGATGGTCGCCGTGAATATGATCTTTGGTGCGATTCTGATTGAGATTGAACATGAAAGAGGAAAAAACTTTCATATGGCTCAGAGGTGGTCAAGAGGTTCAAGATCCACATTGAGGTGCATTTGTAGTTGTAACCAAAATCTTCTAATACAGATTTTATGTTCCTTTCGCTTTATCTTAATTCCACCTCAATTTGCCAAATTAACTCCAATTCGTATAAGATTCCAATCAATCTTGCTGCAATGTGCTTATGCGTAGATGGATTTAGCTTCAACTTCCAATCGCATTAATACCAGAAGTGTGAATTAAGCAAAATAAAGCATGTAAACAATCTTCACTCATAGAATTCTACTGAATTTCATGTGCTTACACCTTTACCGTTTTGTACCACTACTTACGCAATCCAGGTCATGCGTTCTTAAGGTTCTCCCTTTCAAGGTTATTTCCAAAGACTTCTGAATTGTGAAGTGAAACAATTCTCACACCACAAACTTACAAACAGCAACTTCTTGAGTAAATGATGCACACCCCAACCTCAATCTCCCCTTGCAATAGTAGTAGCAGCTGTTCGTTTTCATAGCAACTACCGCAGCATGAAATGAACACTGCCACAATATATATTGAATATTCTACTAGCTGCAAAGCTTGGACTACCTTCAGTGTGACTCCAGTTTTAATTGACTCACAGAACCTGTTCAAAGTTTCCATGCACGAAAGTTGATATTACTAATATGTTTTGTCCTCGATCATTTTCTGGAATCATTCAAGTTTTGAAATTAGGCATCTTGCATCATCCGAGTCTCAATTTCGAGCCCAATCTCAATTCCATTTTGAGTCTGACTACCACAATTCATCTTATAAAAAATTCTAGTTACTTAACAGCACCTTAGTAAGCCACTTTCTGCGTAAATTGGCATACTTTGCATTAAGGACTCCAATACTTGTCGATTTTCAGATTGTTTGGTAAGAATGTTCAAGAACACTAGCCTTAACATCAATGTACATCAGTGTACTTCCAAGCCAAAACTCCAGATTACTCAGGTTCTGTGGTAGCTTCAAGATAAGCCCCTCCACAAACACACGAAATTGATCCATTCTTGTGCTGTAAACAATTGGGCTATTGCAACATGAGTGACCATACTTCCAGGGACATAAAACATAAGCAGGCTTCATAATTCCTCCATTTAATACCTATGAAGGGAACTAGTACCTTGTTTCAGCCACAGCATGGTGAAGAAATAAGATATATTTCACCTCCTCTTGATACTTCAATATCTTATGCTGAAAAGGCTATGTGTGGTCAAATCTTCCACATGATTTTGAAGGTATGCAGCATTTCTAATGTCTCTGCACCATTACTCATTTTCATCTATAGAAGCAGAGAGAAGGAGAGAGAAGAAACAACCAGGATTGGATGCTTACGTGATACAACCTGAAGGATATGCAGTAATCACCACGACCATAGATGCATGATGTTCATGTACATGCCAGCTCTTAGGGGCTCATAGCCATTGCAATCGACCAAGAAAGGCAAATGCTTTCTCCAAACTAGGGGCTCAACTATTCAAGGGGTTGTCACATACAAGGCATACAATATGATCAAAAAAATCTTCTCATGGATACTTTGTGTGTCTGAAGATATTTTAGGACATTTTCATTCTCTGCCTCCTCGAGACTTCTATCTTAAGAGCTCTTCAACTCACACATTCATACTATTCTATCCAACAGGAGGTACACAATTCTCCTGTTATAGAGATAAGTTTTCATCCCTTCACTCACCCAAGGTGTGTCACACAATTGAATGGCGATCCATAAGAAGATTTACAAGATGAGTAATTGGGTTCTTACACAGCCTCAAGGCTCTAATAGGAAAAATCAAAAGAACCACCATTGAATGTCCAGTAACCAGTTTCTACAATTTGTACTCAGGCAGGCATGCTGCCTATCATCTCCTGACATTACCATTGAAATATAAGAAGTCCCTTACTACTTGGCCTTATCCTCAGAACTGTGATAGCGAACACACATATCACAAATTTAAAATGTGCTATCATTGGATTTAAAAGCATCCG
>CM035409.1:130901537-130926537 GCA_020310875.1 Ceratopteris richardii
ACATTGTACATGGTTTTGTATCATAGACCAAGTTTTGCCTTCGAAAAACGTTATTCTCTCCCTCCCTCCTTCACACCTCTCTCTCCCCTCCCTCCCTCCCTCCCCTCCCTCCCTCCCTCCCTCTCTCTCCCCCTCCCTCTCTCCCTGGCCGCCCCTCCCCTCCCTCCCTGGCCGCCCCTCCCCTCCCTCTCTCTCTCTCTCTCTCTCTCTCTCTCTCTCTCTCTCTCTCTCTCTCTCTCTCTCTCTCTCTCTCTCTCTCTCTCTCTCTCTCTCTCTCTCTCTCTCTCTCTCTCTCTCTCTCTCTCTCTCTCTCTCTCTCTCTCTCTCTCTCTCTCTCTCTCTCTCTCTCTCTCTCTCTCTCTCTCTCTCTCTCTCTCTCTCTCTCTCTCTCTCTCTCTCTCTCCCCCTCCCCTCCCTCCCTCCCTCCCTCCCTCCCTCCCTCCCTCCCTCCCTCCCTCCCTCCCTCCCTCTCTCTCTCTCTCTCTCTCTCTCTCTCTCTCTCTCTCTCTCTCTCTCTCTCTCTCTCTCTCTCTCTCTCTCTCTCTCTCTCTCTCTCTCTCTCTCTCTCTCTCTCTCTCTCTCTCTCTCTCTCTCTCTCTCTCTCTCTCTCTCTCTCTCTCTCTCTCTCTCTCTCTCTCTATATATATATATATATATATATATATATATATATATATATATATATATATATATATATATATATATATATATATATATATACATATATATATATATATACCACATGACATCATTAGATCAGAGCTTGCTACATCCCTGATGCTAGTCGAGGCTTTGTTCCAGGTAGAATGTTTGCTCCATTGAGTCTAGGATATGGCCCCTGAGTAGAGATTGGTTGGTTAGTTATGAATCTGATATGGACCGACTACCACACCTACAATATGATACACAACCCACATATTCATTCTCTTTGTAGGAGAGAAATAGGATCATATGACAGAAGTTATGGCACTGATATATACAGAGGACATGGATCCTACCTAGGGCGACACCACCTACGAAAAAGCTTCGTTATCGTGAGATTTTTCTGCACATTTCGGATCAAGGGTTCATTGAGATGCCACAATACATGAAGATCTATATGCCACATCACATAGAAGTTGTTGTCGGGTAGCTTAGAGTAGCATCACACTAGTTGGAGATTGAGGAGGATCACATATGCCCAATCTAACAAACAAAACAGAGGTGGAGAGCAAGGAGCATTTCATTATATGATGCCATGCATATGTTGAGCTTATGATAGAGTTCCAAAATAAGGGATCACTGTTGTAGTGTATGAGAAGAGAGGATCAATGTCATTTTGGACGGTTCCTCGTCGCTTCAAACCACATACACGAAACTCTGATTCAGCTTAGAGAGGTAACAGGTGAGGGTATATGATAGAGGATCGCTCATTTCTTTCCAGAGGATTGAGCCACGATCGATTCCGAGTGGCCCAAGGCTCACTCTCAAGCTTGCAAAGACTCAAAGAGCTAGGAGACAATTGTCTTCTAGAATATAGGAGACCGAGACTCTACCAACATGAGATCTTTAGGATCCGATCACTCCATGAGCAACATATGGAGTGGAGAAGTGTGTGCACACCTTAAGACATTATCTTCCATCGGATACTTCATACATCACCTATGTATCGCATCCTACATCCGCCCCCTCCCCCCAATATTGTACCCCTAGGTTTATGTTTTCTTGCTCATAATTGTATCTACCCCTTATATGACATGGTCATTTTTTGCAATGCCAGAGCCATGTTAACTTAGTTCATTTTTGTTTTATTTTGATTTTCAAGTCACCTGGATTATTGTCGATGTATATGGTTTGGTCTCATAGGCCACGTTTAGCCTTTGGAAACTCTTAATATTACTTTCTTTCTTCTTTCTTTCTCTCTCCCCCCCTCTCTCCCTCTCCAAAGCTACAATCCAGTGATCCATTGTATTAAGTGGTCATTTCCAATGAAGAGAGCCATGCCCTCATCACACCATACCTTACATATCACCTGATTTAGTCCATTTTATCCACTTTTGTTTTTTGCATATCTAGATGACTTTTAGTTGTATATGATTGCTCTCTCTCTCTCTCTCTCTCTCTCTCTCTCTCTCTCTCTCTCTCTCTCTCTCTCTCTCTCTCTCTCTCTCTCTCTCTCTCTCTCTCTCTCTCTCTCTCTCTCTCTCTCTCTCTCTCTCTCTCTCTCTCTCTCTCTCTCTCTCTCTCTCTCTCTCTCTCTCTCTCTCTCTCTCACACCCCCTCCCTCCCCCTCTCCCTCCCTTCCCCCCGACTCAAACAAGCTTCATTGAGGGCTCAACGCAATGAGTGAATGACATGGGGAAAAAAAAACTCAAAAAGAGGACCTAAGGTTGAATTGGAGATTGGCCAACAGAAAACATAAATAATTCATTTACAACGCATTGGAACAATTTGAAATTTTGAAATTTCCTTTTTCCGTTTCTTTTTTTCAAGAGGGGGGGAGGTGGGATTTGCACAGATTTTTGAACTAGGACAAGCACCCTAATAAACCTTTCGGATGAAAGGTCGTCAATAAAAAAGGTGCAATTTTTCTCAAAGAAAGTATAACCAAACAAGAATATCGATTTCATTTACCACTTTCAACAAAACTTTGCTTTCTACTAGCTATATCTATAAACTTGTATTTCAACAATAAATACCTAATTATTCCTAACCAAAGCATTTGTACGTTTCTTCAAGTCATTCAAATCTAACTTAGTCCAAGAAGTAAAAAGGTTAAAATGTTAAACACCCATGAAGATGGATGACCTCTCAAAAATTCTTGAAGAGTTTGAAGACTTAGTAAAAAGGATCATACCGAAATAATTAGCTAAGATCCAACTAGAGGATGTTGCCACATCGACCTCTTCACGTGAACACTGAAGGGTGAATCCTTCCAAATGTATGAATATTTTTCAATCTATATATATATAATTGTTAAGCTTGCACACAACTTGAAACCATATGATACACAAAAAACATAATGATTTTGAATGAAATCATAAATGAGTCAAGAAGAAATAGTGTAGACACTTTTGGTTTTTTGGCCCACAATAGATATAAAGACAAAGAGAAAAGACAGACATCATGAAGAGAAAGCTACACATGAGAGAGATATTACCAGCCAAGCTCCAAAAAAAACCTTTACATTCCATAATAGAAGTTACAAGATAGCATAAGAATATGACATGATATACAAGTTGTCTGATAACTCCATGAACCTCCAAGGGCTATCATGTATGCTTCTCCAAAATAGATAAGCTCCTCCAAAATAGTTGCTAGTTGTTGCACACCTTGAAGTCAAGGAAGAAAAATCACCTCCATCTCCTACAAGCTAAAGGAACGCCACCTCCAAGCTTAGCTCATGAAGAGAGCTCCAAAAGTGATCAATAATATGTCCAAGACTTGGTCTTATTATAGTCTATGATTACCTTGGTGAACAAGCTACAAAGCAAAAACCAACCTAAAGACCTAATCCCAAAAAATCCTACGAGATTTCCCACCATGATTTATGGGGAGCCTATTTTTGGGCTTTTCTTGTGATTTCCATGTACCATGTGGCGTAACTATAGCCATTGGATCAATATTTACATGTTTAATAGAGTTTTGACAAGTGTGAGATGCTTTCCTAAAAATATGCTTTTCAAACTAAAACCAGATTTTAAAGTTTGACTTTTTATCCACACATATTTGCCAAACATCCAAGTGCTATATATGATTGGATATCTCTCATTGAGCTCTACCACATTACGTAATAAAAAAATTTTACCCCTTTTTTACCATTTCCCAAAAATGGGAGCATTTTTTACCATTTTCAAGACTTAATTTTATTCATGTTCTAGACTTGCAAGTAGGGCTTCACTAGTAGAAGATTTGCCCTATTCGACAAAATTTCTAACAGACACAAAAAGAAAGGTTAAGTTCTTTCAAGAGGCATACTACATGAAAATCGCTGCATATAAAGGCAAAAGAGATACTAGGACATTATCACATGAAAAAGAACATAGGCTTTCTAGAGCTTTTAAAGAGAAACCAAATTATTTGTACACAAGTTATCTACTCAAGAGGAATGAACACTTGTCCATGAATATTTAACGAAACTTTCTTCTAACTATAGATTCCAAATGATGAAAAAATCCTTTAATATAAATGTTAAGATGAAATTATTAATGTCCTCTCTCAACAATGCAAGACCTATCATGGAGCATCAAACTTCAACATAAAATCATGAAATTTGATCAACTTTGAGTGAGATACTTAGACATAGTGAGATTTCAATTACAACATATGTTTTTAGAAAATTTTGACGAAATTTTCAAATCCTATAGACCAAACAAATTGGATCTCTTGGTACTACTAGGTTCAAAAAGTATTATTAACTAGGATGTATAAATCTTAAGGGAAAGCTCCCCAAATTTGTTGAAATTTGGGGATTCTTCTTGTGTTTAAATCTTTTTTGGGGGGGAAAAAAGTAAAAAACTAATATCCTAGTCACCCTTGATATTTGTGTACCATTTTACATTTATTGTCGTTTAAGCTCATTGCACACACTTTGGTCAAGTTATTTTCTAAAAATTGTGCATAATTTGTAAGTAATCAGAAAATACTATTTTGAAATAAATTTCAAAAATTCTTAATTTTTTAACTAAATTTTAGAAACTCATATTATATGGTTTAAACTCATCCATTGTGCAAATATGCCTCTTCCTCCTCATACGTGAAAAATCTTTTTAAAATTAAGGGTTCTAAGAACAAATTATTTGACTTGTCACATGATAGAATGCAAAAGATTCTCACAAGTCATTTTGAGCACCTGCTTTGCTAGATTTTCAGTTACACATTATTCATTGCAGAGATTTGCTCTCGTTTCAAGTGGGAGCTTATGTATTCAGTTTGTGGAGAAGCGCATTTGCTGGAATTTCAATTACAACATGTCTTTTTAGGTCTATTTTGAAAAAATGTGAGGCCCTTTTGCTCTTATAAATTGAGGCTTTTGCTGAAAATAGCCTCTATTTGCTTTTTACTTGTCATATGTATACTTAATGTTGTAAACAAACAAGAAATTGTCGTGTTTTCTTCCTAAATTAATTTCTAAAATTTTCAAATAAAAATTTCATAATTTAATCTCTCTTGCATTTTTTAGTCAATTTTACTCCAATTCCACATACAAGCTTGTTAAGTCAACTATCTGTGAAATAATTTTTGGATTTTGTTGTTATTTTTCCTAGCATTTCAGAACTTATTATAAATTACAAAAAAAAAAAAAAAAAAAACATTTTCTTCATTTAACATCCTTAGAGTGCAAAAATCGCTTCCACCTCCTCGGACATGAAAAATCTCTTTGAGATTAAGAGGTTTGGGTGATGCCAGTGAGCTGATTTTGCATAATGTGTGCTATGTACCGGGCATCAAGAAGAGCTTATTATCACTTGGGCAGATGGATATGCATCGATATAGCATTGTCTTAGGAAAAGGATCTTGAAAGCTACTAAAAGCCACAAGGCTTACTGTAAAAGGCACAAAGAAAGGTACACTTTTACTGCTCGACTTGCTTGAAAAATTCATTGCTTTTGTAATGAATGTCAATATGGTAAGCAACTAGAGAATTCCTGCTACTCTGATGTCTCTCGTAAGTCTCGTGTGCTTGATCCACTTGCTCTTATGTTTATAGCATGCCCACCAAATCTATGGGGGGTGCTTTTTACTTTGTTTCTTTTGTTGATGACTACTCTAAGAAGCTTTGGATTTATTTGCTAAAATCTAAAGATGAAGCCTTTGCTTCATTTAAGAAATTTCATGCATTTGTGACCACCCAGACAAGTAGAAACCTGAAATGCTTACATACAAATAATGGAGGTGAGTTTACAAGAGTTGAATTCAATAGATTTTGTGAAAATCTTGGTATTAAGAGGGAGCTAACAGTCCCATACAACCCCTCTTCTAACGGTGTGTATCACATTATTCAGCCTATGGGTGTGAATCATCCCGTAGGCAAGGAGGCTAGTAGAGTAGTCATGGCACTTGTCATGAGTAGAGGATGATGCCTCATATGGTAGAAGAGGAAGAAAACAAGGGAGAGTATGACTCTCGTTAGATGTCGTGAGAGGCTCGGCAGGCTTGGAGGTGAACACATTTGTGTGTGTATGTGTGTAGGGAGGACAGTATTTCCGTCGGCGCTCGAGTTTGTTGATGGAGCATAGCAAAGCGTAGCAAAAGGTTTGAGTTGATCTAATATTGGTATCTCTTTCAAAGGGAAAGGGAGAGTGAAATAGATTCCACTACTAGAGCTCTTTTCCTTAGAAGAGATTAGAGAAAGACAAGGTGAGTTTCACTTTCTCACTTTTAGATTGTACGGATAGGAGTGGCACTCTTCTATCTAAGACAATAGGGAGATCAGTTAATCATGGTGGTTAGATTGAGTCTCGCATAGAGACTTTAGAGAGAGGTAGTTACGTTTATTTCCAATGATGGTCCTTGACTAGATGAGATGGTCTAGTTATTGACATTAAAGAGATTGGAAGTAGACTAATGACTCCTGTCTTTAGGGTTTCTAGGAGATGGGGATTGATTTAACCTATTGGGTTACCAAACTCTTAGTTGGTGTTTCATCATGAGGATGATAATTGAGCGTTAATTAGGAGGATGGGTACAGTGTACTTAGGGATCATTTGAGTCTCAAAGAGAATGCCTTTTGCATTCATATGGCAAACTAAACGAAAGAGAAAATATTAGAGTTTGCATTAGTGCCAATAGATGCTCTTCCAATAGAACTTAGTCCAAAGGTAATGGATTACAAACCAAAGATCTTTTGATTAGTGGAATGTAGAGATTTCATTTTCCTACCAAGAAATTCTTATATATGAGCTAAATGATGGATTTGCATAGTTCACAAGGTAGTTTGGATTGTTTTAAACTATTATTTGTGTCATGTGAGTACACTCACGGTTAGGAAGATCTAGAGTGTTATGAAGGCAAATCTATCATTTAGTCCTTGATGGGTTTGAAGTTACTTTTTATGGGACTTTGTTCTATATTTTAGAGGATTTTTATGGTTTATTATCTTCATTATGGTGTGGTTGAGTCTATAAGCTTGGCACTTTACACTTACTTTTCATACCATTACTCCATAGAGGATACATCATGTGGACTTATGTCATTTTGATGATGTTATATGTCATGGGAGTGATAGTTTGGAAGTTGAATGTATATGGGAGATATAAGGCACCACTGAGACGATTTCCCACCTTTGAGATGATCTCTTATGAGGCTTCTTACAGGGAAGGATACAAGGAAACAACACACACAGAGATGACCATGTACATAGAGTACGTGGGGTCAAGGGAGTCTGAGCACTCTTTTCTACCATTATGGACGGATGTTTCACCCACATTTTTGAGGATGAGAATGTTTTAAGGGGAAGGAAATGTCACATTATTCAGCCCATGCGTGTGAATCATCCCCTAGGCAAGGAGGCTAGTAGAACAATCATGCCGTTTGTCATGAGTAGAGGATGATGCCTCGTATGGTAGAAGAGGGAGAAAACAAGGGAGAGTATGACTGAGAGCTTGCATTAGGAAGAAGTCAAAACATAAGGTTAGCCTACCATGGATGATGCCTGATGGACATTATATTTTGATGCTTGTTTACTATTTAGTATCTACATGTTTGTTTTGTATACAGTATGATCACTGATCATTGACATTGTTGGTGGTTCTAGTATGTATAGCATGACTCATTGACTTGAGTAATTGGCTGATTGGTAGTTGATTATGTCCGTGGTTCTAGTGTTCACTTCCATGTGTCATGTATGTTCATTGTCTACATTTTTGTATTTACAAATTACTATTGACTCTTTTATTTAAAATGCATTTAAAAGTTGAAATTTGAAAGTTGAGATTTGATAGTAGTGTGGTGATTGGTCACTAGTGATTATAGACTATAAGGTGATTTTATATGTTATTCATGTCAGGTATATCAAAAAGGTGTTAAATATGCATTGGTACATAGCTTTATGTTTCAAAAAATAAAAATCTCTCACAATGAATAAAAACCCCGATTTTTATTTTGGATTTTATAAACCTCTACGATTTAAATTATTTAAATCTCAATTTAAATGATTTAAATCTCGTTTTTAAACCTCTTGTTGTACTATGGGTATAACAAGACTTTATGTGATAGGGTCAAATGCATGTTGTCCACATCTCTAATCTCCCTCATGGATGTTGGGGAGAGGTTGTGAAAACTGCAATTGATCCCCTCACATGTCCTTATGAGGCCTAAGTTGAGGATCAAGTTGGATGCAAAGTCCATGAAAGGCATCTTCATGGGTTATAGAGATGAGGGTGAAATGGGCTACAAGATATGGCTACCTCAACTCAAGAAGATAACATGCAACCCAGATGTTGTATTCAATGAAACAATTGTGCCTCTAAAGATGACCATAAATGAGTCGAATTTCAGTATGTACACCCACCTATTAAGTTTGATTTGAACCCTTGGGATGCACCACATATGGCTGGAAATGACAAATCCCCAGTGATAATTGAGCCAGAGAACGTTGGACAGCAAATTGAGGCTCTTAAAGGGCATCAGCAGCCACCTTTCCATGCTGAAAACAGGGCTGGAAATGATGTGCAGCACATTAACAATGAGGAAGTTGATACACCTCCTGATGTTGATCCATTGAGAGAATGTGGATCATTGGGTAAGAAGATCTACACGTCCTAGGAGGCCTATAAATAGATGTGTTGGAAGTATGACCCAAAAAAAATCACATGTTAGTCCAAGATCTTTCCAACACTTGACCTTCGCACACAACACATCTTGACTTGATCAAGAGAGATAAATGACAATATAGAGAGATGATATGACAATTATAGAAGTGCAGTAGTTTGATGCTACTACACCCAGTAATAAATGCAAAATGTCAATATACAATGTGTGTATGATGCAAAAATCTGAATATAGGTCAAATCTAAGGGTTCTAGTAACAAAAACTAATGTGCGAGTGTCTAAGAGGTGTTATGTGAGTGAATATGTGCAAAAATAAGGATATGAGCTGTCCAAACAGTTATTATAGCGAACCCTAATCTGAAATTAGGTCTTCTTTGATGTAGAGTGGAAACAATGGTCAATTCTCACAATGAAGGAGTAGGTAAACACCTGGTACAGCAGTAGCACATGAAGAAACATATCATGTTGATAAACGGCTCGTCTTGCCGTGACCTTATCTCAAGTTCTCGAATCGGAGACTTTTGATGCGTAAATTAAATATACTACTCTCTAAAATCAGCATGCACACTTGGGAGTGTGAAGAAGAACAAGGATAGACTACCGAAATCTCCTCCAAATCTGCATATACTCCTCCTTGAGTCCTAGCTCTTCACCCTAGAGCTCTTAAGATCGAGTAGCTTTGTACTTGAATGATCTAATGTGCCCCAAAGAGGCTTCTTATATAGCTTTGATCCCTTCTCGAAAAGCTTAGCAAAAAAGCTTGTAAAGAGCTCCAAAAGTAGAACTATCGTAAAAAATTACACAAAAGCCATGCGTGTGTTTTTTCTTACTCGATTTTGTTTTTATGGCTTTTTAATGTGGCATCCAGCTTTTAAGGATTTTTTAGTGTGCTTTGCTTGATTTAATCTCAATCATTAAAAAGTTATGATGAAAAGCTATTGAAAAGCAAAAATTAGGGTTCTCCTTTTTATTTACTTTTTGATGTATCATGTCACATGGTGAAGTGTTATTTATTATTAGAAAGCTCCCAATGAGCACTTTCTAATTGTGCAATAAAAATTTAGACCATCTTTGACCAAATTTTGACTAAAAACCAAAATTGGGGTTGCTTGATTTTCTATCATTTTTGAGACATTCTGACATCGTTTTCCAACAATATGACCCCTCTATACGTTACATTGTCATCAAAAGAGGGTGAGCCTCTCACTTATAAAGAGGCAAAGCTATGTGAGCACGAGAAGAACTGGGAGCTAGCCATGCAAGAAGAGATAAAGGCCTTGCATGTAAATGATACTTGGGACTTGGTTGAGTTTACCAAAGGTAGAAAGGCCATTTCCAACAAGTGGGTATACAAAATTAAAATTGTGGAAATGACCACATTATGTGTGTTGTTTGCTTTCTCACAACTGCCTTGGGTTTGGAGATATTCCAAATGAATGTCAAAACTGCCTTTTTGCATGGCGATTTAAATGAAGAGCTGTACATGAAACGGCCAGAAGCATATGCCATTCTTGGAAAAGAGCATATGGTATGAAAGCTAAAAAAGGAGCTTATTTGGGCTAAAACACACCCTTAAACAATGGTATAAGAAGTTTGATGCATTTATGCTCAAACATAGGTTCAAAAGAAACCATGCAGGCCACTTTTTGTACGTTGAAAAGGATGAAGATGGCAGTGACCAGTCCAATCATTGTTGTGCTGTATGTAGATGATATGTTGCTGGCTGGGAAGAAAAATAGCGCTTCAAATTCTTTAAACAGAATCTGAACTTTGCATTCTCAATGAAAAACGTTGGGGAAGCGTAGCATATACTTGGTATGCAAATAAAACGGGATAGGCAGCAGCATACTTTGCATTTATCCCAAGAAACGTACACTGGACAGATTTAATGTGGCTGATGCTAAGCCTGTTGGAGTGCCATTGCAGCACATGTTAAGCTTTCCAAGGATGATTGTCCCAAACATGATCATGCAGCTAGCTACATGAAGAGCATTCCATATGCATCAGCTTTCGGTTCACTTATGTATGACATGGTTGCCACTCGGCCAAACACTGCTCATGCCATGGGAGTTGTAAGCGGGTTTTCGGCGAATCCTCGCAAAGCTCATTGGGAGGCAGTCAGCTCTATCTTGAGATATTTGAAAGAGACAAATAAATGCCTACGTTATGGAAAGGATCCATTGGAGTTGAAAGAAGTATGTGATTCAGAAACGGCAGTTGATGTGGACAGTCGCAAATCCACAAGTGGCTACGTATACACTCTTGCAAGTTGAGATATTTCATGGTGCTCTAGACTTCAGAGCATAGTTGCACAGTCCAACATACAGGCTCAATATATTTCACCCACAAAGACTTCCAAGGAAACCGTTTGGTTAGCCTTCTTGTGCAATGAGTTTGGGATGCCGAAAAAGGCACCTGTTCTTGGATGTGATAGCCCAAGTGCCATATGTTTGGCAAAAAATGCCATGTTCCATGCTCGCATAAAGCATATTGATGTGAGACACCACTCCATCTAAGAGGTGTTTATGGCCTGATCACTTTGGTCAAGGTCAATACTTCACAAACTCCAACAATATCAGCTATGTATATAGATTGTAGGAGTTATTTAGCTTAAAAGGAGTCTCCTTCGCCCTTTAAGTGGGAGGTTGTTAGGATAAGGCCGCAAGGAATCTCCTTTTGTAGATTTTGACCCTTCCACGTGATAGTTCTCTCTCGGCACTTTCCATACTTATTTTTGTTATACTTTTTGGACCCCAAATTACCGAGTTATAGGCATGTACATTATGACTTTTGGTCATTGGCTATGTGTGAACACGCCCACATGAACTAAACTTCACTTACCAATAAAACTCGGTCCCAAAGCTCCATAGTGCCCAGCACGGTTGGAAACAGTCACTACAGATCGGTCAAAAACGCAGTTTCGAAGTTTCCAAAAATTTGGAAACTATAAGAAACAAGAAACGAGGGAAACGGTAAAAATGTGTGTGTGTGTGTGTGTATATATATATGTATGTGTGTGTGTGTGTGTGTGTGTGTGTGTGTGTGTGTGTGTGTGTGTGTGTGTGTGTGTGTGTGTGTATATATATATATATATATATATATATATATATATATATATATATATATATATATATACATATATACATACATATATACATATATAAATATATACATATACATATACATATACATATACACATACACATAGATATACATATACATATCCATATCCATATCCATATACACATACATACATACATACATACATACATACATACATGTGTGTATGTATGTATGTATGTATGTATGTATGTATGTATGTATATGTATATGTATATGTATATGTATATGTATGTGTATATATATATATATATATATATATATATATATATATATATATATATATATATATATATATATATATATATATATACCAGAATGAATCCAGGTAAACCCCAAATTCACCCTCAAAGTGCAACTACAAGCTCATGGTAGTCAACCACAAGACTATATAGCATATCAGCTCCACTATGCACAGTATCGACTCAATACTATGACATCCCCACTAACGTCCTCAGTGCCCAATAGTGGGTATAGAGCTCAGAATGAATACATGCTCACACACACACCCCACAACGCACATACACCACGAGCATGAACTCACAAGAAGCTCTACGAACTAAGTTTCTATCACTTCTAGATGACGGGCAAAACTCAGCCATAATGAAGCCTAGCACCAAATGCAAACAAAATATAGGAAAAATTACAAAGAAAGCATAGTTGATAGGGTATACACACCTAACAAATGGTCGCAACTCAGACGAAGAATCCACAAGTGAAAACTGCATGTCCGCTAATACGACAATCATATATACCAGAATGAATCAAGGTAACCCCCAAATTCACCCTTAAAGGAAGGTGCAACTACAAGCTCATGGTAGTCAACCACAAGACTATATAGCATATCAGCTCCACTATGCACAGTATCGACTCAATACTATGACATCCCCACTAACGTCATCAGTGCCCATTAGTGGGTATAGGGCTCAGAATGAATACATGCTCACACACACACCCCACAACGCGCACACACCACGAGCATGAACTCACAAGAAGCTCTGCGAACTGAGTTTCTATCACTTTCGGAAGGGATGGGGATAATGAAGCCTAGCACCAAATGCAAACAAAACATAGGAAAAATTACAGAAAAAGCATAGTTGATAGGGTATACACACCTAACAACTGGTCGCAACTCGGACGAAGAATCCACAAGTGAAAACTGCATGTCCGCTAATACGACAATCATATATACCAGAATGAATCCAAGTAAGACATAAGTTCAAATATGCACATTAAACATTTGTCACTACACAATATATAAAAATATCAAGAGCAATGTATAATCAATGATCAATTTATGTGAACATTCAATAGTGACATGTCACGACTGAGTGACTCATAATACTTTTTTGAGGAAATTCAGCATCCACTTTTTTAGGTGCGGGAAAGAAACAAAAACGGCGGTTCTCTGCCGTATCGTTTCCCACAAATGGCCGAACCGTTTCTAGGCCCAGAAACTCCATTTTTGGGCACTATGCAAAGCTCACATAACTTGAATGGACTTCTTCAACTTCAGCTTCTCCATCTTTTGCTACAAATTTCTACACAAGTTTCTTGCTCTACTTTCTCTCTCGTCACGAACAACCCACTCCCTTGGTGTTTCAAGTAACCGATTTAGAGTAACCAAGCACACCACCATGTAGCTCTCTGTAGCCTCTTTCAAGGTTCAAACCTACCTAGTTCTGCTAACATGTTAAAGGCTATTTTCTTGTTGATGACACTTCCCACTCTTTTGAAACCTTGGTAGTCGCTTTGTTGAACAACCAAAACTCACATTTGATGGTGTTAGGGTATTTATCATGAATGAAGAGACCAAAGAGGAGAGCCCAAGAGAAAGCATTGGATCTACTCATGTCAATTGGGAGAAATCAAAGAAGAAATGTGGTAATGCATAGAGGAATCAAAGCAAGAGCAAAGGCAAACCTAATGTGACCTTCTATCAATGGGGTAGAAAGGGGCATCAAAAACCAAACTAAAGATACTTCAAAGGGAGAAAAGAAAAGAATGTTAGAGATAAGAAAAAGAAAGATACTAAACCAAATGCACAGACAACTCCAAAGAAAAGGAGAAGCCAACTATAGTCTACAATGTTATTATTGAATAGCTCTTTGACATGGAAGACATCTTCTTTTATATTGATGCCAATGATCGTTATGTACATGTTTCTTCCCATGCTATAATGATGGATGAAACATGTAGGAACCACATGCATTTCATATGACCCCTATTAAGGAGTGTCTCTCTTTCCCATGCAAGCACATGGTGAACTCTACCTTGTTAATGATCATGCATGTGCTATTGAAGTAATTGACACTGTACTCTTAGCGTTGGACAATGTCAATTAGTTGGTTCTTAATGATGTGAGGTACCAGCTCACAAAGGGCTCCACGCTGATTATTAAAGGTGGGTCTCCTTATTGTTTGCATCCCTCTTAGGCGAATTCTATTGTTATGGGTAACATTAACTCTCCTATAGAGATGTGGCACAAAAGGCTCAGCCATGTGAGCCGAATAGACCTTGAAATATTGTCTTCTACGAACAAAGTTAATGCCAAGGGCACAAATTCGGAATTTCGTAATGATTGTCAATATGCAAAACAAATAAAAATTCTTATTATTCTAGTGTGTCTCACAAATCTAATGTTCTTGATTTAGTGCATTGTGATGTGTGTAGCATGCACATCAAAACTAGAGCTGAAAGGAAGGGAGAAAAGGGCAAAAGGGGAAGAGAAGAGGAAAAGGGGAAGAGAAGAGGAAAAGGGGAAGAGAAGCGGAAAAGGGGAAGAGAAGCGGAAAAGGGGAAGAGGAGAGGAAAAGGGAAAGAGAAGAGGAAAAGGGGAAGAGAAGAGGAAAAGGGGAAGAGAAGAGGAAAAGGGGAAGAGCATACGAAGAAAAAAAGTGGGGGAGGGGGAACCTATTTTTCATAGATGATTGCTCTAGAGTCTAGAAAAGGTTGGGCTTGTTTATTGGAACTTAAGAATGAAAGCTTCGCTACATTCCCAAAAAAAAAGGAAACAATACAAAACAAAATCATTATAATCACCCAATCTATTTGGAAATTATTTTACCTTCTAAAAATATCAAAATATAAACTTCTTCCTTTTTCAAATATCTTAAAATCCTCTTCACTTCTCTCCAACGTTTAGCTAAAGGTTCATGCATAAATCCTTACTTGTGACATTGAATGTTGTATATTTGGTCTAGTATTACATACATAGATCAAGCTGAGAATAGCTTGACTATATAATGTACTATCAAATGGTTCATCTACATCACTATAAGCTATTAACATTAAGCTTGGTTCTATAGGTGTGGACACATTTTTACAATCTTGTATACTAAACATTTCAAACGATTTTTGTATACACTTCTTTTGATTCATAGACAGAGAAAAATCATCCTGAGAAAATTATATGCCCAAATAATACTAAATTAATCCCATATCTAACATATCAAAAATGTTCGACATTTGACTACTAGTCTATGTTTGTATCCATCTATACATCAATCTACTTTTCTTTTTATTTATATATCTAGTTTGTATCGATCAACTTTTTACATGAAGGAAGTTCACAAAGTATCCAAGCTTTATTCTATTCAATTGCTTTTAACTCGCCTTTCATTGTTGCAATCCACCTTTCACCTATCAAAGCTTCACTTGTACTTTTTGGTTCTACTTCATATGCAAGAATACTCAGAATAATCATTAATACGATCATCAAAAACATAGTCAATTGTTCTATTTATTGTTTTCTACAAGGCAATCTTCTCTTGGAGTTCAATACTCAAGGGGTCTTTTTAAGATGCACAGAGTAGGCAAAACCCATCTAGGAATCGGCTTAGAAGTGCATGTCTAAGTTGAGGTTTATGATTCAAGAGTAGAAGGAATAGGTTCCAGTTGAAGTTGTGGTGATGATTCAAAAATAGGTTCAATAATGGTCCTAGAACTAGATGGTGATCGAAGGAGACTCGTAAGATGGACCTGATTCATTCTCAATAATGTTGAGAAGATTTTTTAACTCGATGAAGACTTCTTACTTGGCTTTGAGTCCAAAGATCTACGTAAATCTAGAGTAATAATCAATGAATGTCACAAAACATGTGAACCGACTTCTAGATTCAATCCTTCCCACATACGTGAATGGATTTAACTCAAGCTTCCTAAAAGCTCTTATTATGTATCCCTTCTTAAAAGAGTTTGTGCATTTTTCCTTGAATGCAACTCTCACGCTTAGAGTTAGGTACCTCTAAGTTAGGCAGAGATCTAACCATGTTAGAATTTTTCAAAGTGATTAAATCTTTGAAGTTTAGATGGCCATATCTATTGGGCTAGAGCTCCATGTTCTTCAAGTTTGTATTGTTATCATGAACTTCAAGGGCATTAGATTTATTTAAATGTATCAATCCTTACGAAATTGTACCGAAAAACAATACTTTTCCAAGTGGTTCTATCTGTCACAATACACTTAGTATCATCAAATATTAAGTTCAAACCACCTTTGACAAGTGCAAAGATAGAGATCAAATTTTTAGCAATATCAGGTATATTAACAAGTTACAACATCACCAAGTAGGTAGCTACTACCACTCTAAGTCTCTAACGGGATTGTTCCAATGCCTTTAATTGAAAGAGATTGATCATTTGCGCAAGTGACTTATTTTTCACGTTAAATGAGAAAAATTCTAGAGAACAAGTATGTACAAGGAGTATGTGCTTAGAAGCACCATTATGCAATAATCAAATGTCATATAAAGAGACTAACTTAAATCCCTCTTAACCTAAACTAGTGATGGTGACAAAGATATAATCTTGTTCAGATTCACTTATAACATTAGCATCCTAAGAGTTATTCTCATCATTATTATGGCTACGTTCTTTATCTACTACATGATCATCTCTTCCAATTAAAGACATTGAAACAATCCCATTAGAGACTAAGAGTGGTAGTAGCTGCCTACTCGGTGATGTTGATGATGTACTTGATATTGTTAAAAATTTGCACAAGTGACTAATTTTTCATGTTAGATGAGAAAAAACTAGAGAACAAGTATGTACAGGGAGTATGTGCTTAGAAGCACAATTATGCAATAATCAAATGTTGTTTAAAGAGACTTAACTTCCTCTTCACCTAAGCTAGTGATGGTGATAAGGATATAATCTTGTTCAAATTCACTTATAACATTGGCATCCTAAGAGTTATTCTCCTCATTACTATGGCTATTTTCTTTATCTACTGCATTTCTTAAATCTCTCTTCATTTTGGCTAATCTAAGTCTACATTCCTCAATAAAGTGACCAATCTTCTTGCAATAGAAGCAATTACATCTCTTAAAGGTTTTCTTTCTTTCATGAGTGCTCTTAGATTCCTTAAAATGTTTGGAAGACTTAGAGCTAGTATTTTTCTAGGAGGTAGAACTAGAATTTGAGGCAAAGCTCTTACTCTTGTCATCACCTTTTTCCTTTACTTTGGTAGCTAATAAGGCTAAGTCTTGCAAAGACACTTGCAAATCAAGATTGATCTTGGTTGATTGCTCTTCCTATAATTGCCAATCTTAGAGTTTCCTAAAGATCACTACAATGTCAATTATGGAAATTGTCAATGAGGAAAATGTAGGATCTATGATAATGAGTGTGGAGTTATAGTTACAAGTTCCCCATCATCAATTGTGACATATAAATTAGTCAATTGATCTACTAAGTCCTGGCTCCTGAATTTTAGTTTGATGTTCTTGCATAGAACTACCTTCATCCTAAGGTTGAGTAATTGTCCCTTCAAATATTGCTTTCTAGCAATATACGATGAGTAGAAGAAATCTTCAAGTCTATCCCTGACTTCTTTATATGCTATGCAAGGAAGTATATAACAAATCACAGATCTCCTAACTAAAAGAATTATGAGCGCCAAAGCTTTCTAGCAATATTTGGTGAGTAAAAGAGATCCTCAAGTCTATTCGAAGCTTCTTTATATGTTGCCCAAGGACATATATCAAGAATCGCAAATCCCTTAATTGAGAGCGTTATGAGAGCCAAAGCTTGGGCATCTCTTCAATATCATCTACATTGTTCTTAAGAAGCTGACCACTAAAAGCTTGAACTCCAGTTTCTTCTCTTCTTCTTCCTCTTATAGGGGAAGCTCTAGGTCCTTCACGACATGGAAAATCAAGTTTCAACATAGTCCCACAAATCTTCTGCAATCAAAAAAATTTTGAGTAGAAAGCTCTAATATGGATAGTTAGAGCTTCCCTCTTTTCACCTCTAGATAGAGTACCTAGGATGGATTGGTCACGATCTTCCATTAATTCTTTTGGCTAGACTCCAAATAGGTTGTAAAGATAGAGTTTATGTACACCTAGCATTAAACAAGAAACTTCATGATTAAACTAAGCTTGCACTATGCAAGTACTAAGGAGTCAACAAGATATCCAAAATCTGAAATTTATCATATAAAAGCCGAAAATTTCTGAAATTGTACCTTTTTCCTTGTTCCAAGTATGTCCTGTGACTTAGTGTGGCCACTAAATAGCAAATGTAACAATGCTTGACAAAGTTGACCAAAGGTTAACCAATGGTTGACTTACATACTAATGAGTCAAACAAGATGCTAAGAAATAGAAAAGAGAAAGAACGGGATAAGAGATTTATACTTTATGCAGATTTAACGCTCTTTGAGTAATTAGGGTTTGCTCAATATGTGTTGACCAACCTTGTATCTTGACAAGACCTACTTTGATACCAAATTGTTAGCACAAGGGAGGAGAAATACAAGCATACACATCAAGAGAGCACTCAAACACAAAAGATAATCAAAGGAAAAATTTGATACGACTTCAATAAACTACAAACTCTACAAGAGTATATATGTACAAAGAAATATGTAAAACCTAAGGCACTATACTCACACTACCCATACTAACCAAAACAAGCCTTCAAAGGGTGTTGATGAAGAGGCTACAGGTGTAGAGGATCATGTAGAGGCTAAGATACATCTCCCAAAGCTTCTCCTCAAAGCATGTGAGAGTGCATTGCACACAAACACTCCACAGACTTATGTAGAAGATCCCTATGGCAGCCCAAGAGAGTCGGTTGCACCCTCCTCAAATGTAAAGCTCAAGAGGAAAATGGGAATTGATGCCTAAGTAAGCCCAAGAACTTGCCTTATATAGAATCCATGAGGGGCCAAAGAGCTTCCAAAATCGCTGCTTTATGAGCTCTATTCCTTTTCGAAATCAAGAATAATCGTGATGTGGCAAAGTCAATTAGCTTTTTAAGTCAAATTTTGTAGCATGGCTGACTTTTGTAGATTTTAGTAGCTTTTGGTACTTCTCTTGATATAATGGTTGCCATATGTTATATATGTACTTTCCACAAACTTATGTAAGTAATTTATTTGACTTTCAATCGATCATATTTGATTTTTAAACTCATCAACCTATCGGGAACATACTACCATACGAAATTATGGCTTTGATAAAGTGACCCTCTAAAATTTGACCTGATGTTGACCTTTGACCATAAAGAGGGCTTGACTTTTGAGGGTCCAAAAAGGTTCAATGGTGGCATGTTGTATATGGTTGGAAAGCTCTCTTTGAGTCGTATGTGATACAATAATCAAATTATACATGCTTCATAACTCAAAAAATGACCTAATCTAGAAGTGATATACTAAGTAAAGCACAAAATTGTCCCACAAAATCCATGAATGTATATATACAACTTGAGTTCTATCCTACATGAGAAAGATGAGACAATTGTTCAAGTGGATTGGAAGTAGGCATCAGTTTCACCTTTTGGTGGAAATGATGACTTGGGATTGAAGCTGTCAAGTTGTGGAAATGCCCTAGTAAAAAGGAAGAGAGACAAGACTTAAAGGTTCCAAGCTCAAGCCCATCAATAATCTTCAATTCCATGACGACATTTTTGGGTTGACTATGGGCCCATATCACCTTGATCCCCTTCTTCACATGAATTTATGAAGAAAACAAATTAAAATCATTATGAAGAGCTTGCACAGGATACAAAAATAGAGAGCGAAAAAATACGAGACTTCAACATACAAAAAGGAGGAACCTATGGGCCTTTTACCCCAACAAACTATTAGTGAAGGATGTGGATTTAGCTTTTCCTTGGACATCAATCTCTGAAAAAAGTCAATAATGGATAGTGTTAGCACCCCACTTCGCTACCCCAAGATAATTCTTGCTCACAAGACGAAACACAAGCCATATCCACAAAATACAAAAAGGGAAGAGATCAAACTCACCTCCCTCTCCGTAAAGCCAAATGGGTTCACCCTCAAGCTTGAAGCTTCCAAGTTCCAGCTATGTGATGGCCATTCTCTCAAGGGCATGGTGTCCCATACCACCACGCCTACATTATACAATGTGGGGGACTCCATCAAGGGCCAAGAGTCTAAGAGCCTCACATAAGGAACCAAAAACAAATGAGTCCAAGGGCCCTTTTACAGAGTCACATAAGGAACGAAAAAACAAATGAGTCCAAGGGCCCTATTTAAGGAGATGGTCACATTTCACATTTGGTAGGGAATCCACACTTGGCCAAACACTATAACTACAAGTGCCCATCTTGATGTCCCTTGAGCTCAGGGATTTAACACTTCCCCTCTTATTCTCAAATTTTATCCTTAGCAATTTCCTAGGCTACAGACCAAGGAGTCCATCCTTTAACAACCTAACATACCCTCCTAACCCTACTAAATTAATGACTTGGATAAGAAGCCCTACTAAACTTCCAAGGCACCTGACCTAAAATTATCAAAGGCTCTCGTGAAACATCTTGGGTAAAATCCTTCAAGCTAGAGATCTAGACTCGAAGTGTCATCACACCTAATCCACTTTCCCAAGTGGCTCACATGCAATACAAACATTGTGGCTCCAGCTCATTGGTGTCAAGGGAGCACTAGATTGTACCCTATGACAAGACTGGACAAGATTTTTGGAATTTACTTCTGATTACAAGATAGGCACGCAACGGAAATATTATAAGAATATGCAAGTGATACAAAAAGTTCCACAATCGAAAACTAATACGCATCGATAATTGGATTATACAAGATACAAGAGATCCCATAACCTCGAATCATAGGCAAGAAACAAGATATCAAAATTACAATAACTCCCTTCATGGAGATGAACTAAATACACAATACAACTGGGCAAGATCTCATACTATGAGATTACAAGATAACAAGACTAGATTTCTAGAGACTAGACTAGACAAGACAAGACTAGAACAAGGAGCACAAGAAGAAAGATAGATACAAGTATACACACCGAGAGAACACATGCACAAGAGAGAGAAGTCAAAAATTATAACGACTCCAATAAACTACAAGTGCCACAAGGGTGTATGTACAAAAGGGAGTAAAAACATAAAACAACTCATATTAGCCAAAGAGAGCCCCTTCAGGGTGTCGATGAAGAGGCCAAACACAACTTCCAATAGCTTCCTCAACCAAGTGTGCATGATAAGGGGATGCACACACTCCAATAAGAGCTCCCAAACTGCTCCAATCAAGAGAAGAGAGAGCACCCAATGCTTGAGCTATGTGATGATTTGTGGACACCCATTACCCAAGCATGCCAATTTATAGTTTTCAATGAGGAACGAGCTTGAAAAGCATAAAGTTGCTTTAATAAATGCAAAAAAATATGACGATGATCCCAAAATTAGGGGTTTTGTAATTTCTTCCACAATTTTCAAATCGCCCTAATGTTTCTTTTACATTCCATGTGTCATTGTCCCATGGCTGCCATGTGGCATTGCTTTTAAAAACTTCTAATTTTGACTTCTATAAGATATTTTTGACTTTTAAAATTATCGTTGACTTCTTACCAAAATTAGGGTTTAATTTTTTTTAGGTTAGAGATGCTAGATGGTGAAGTGTTGTTATATGGATACAAGGATCTCTTCGAGCAATACAAGATGGTTGAAAAAAAAAAAACACGAACATTTTTTTACCATTTTTGTCATAAATTAACCTAAGTTTGAATTGACCTATAGAAACTAAAATATTGATGTCCAAATATACATACAATATATATAAATGAATTTATCTTACACATCTAGCTCATTAGATACCCCGTTACTCTCCCTCTGATCCATCAAGGACCACAACCCCTCAAAGACAACCCCCTACGAACGTCAATTTTGAGTTGTCTCAAAATTTAGAATATTCATAAGGTACACCCCATTCTACCACTTTACCTTGGAGATTAGTAAGCTAATAGAGTAAGACATGAAGACAATTTGTTGCTAAGCTTCCTTCTGAGAAGACAACAAAGTGCAAGGTTGTTTTCATGCTCTCTCCTCTGTATATTTTTACATCCCTACAAAAAAACCATGTAAAGAACCCAACATGCGTCTTGTGAGTCCAGACTCCAATGACAACTAGAAAGCAACTCATGTGGATCATTCCACAACAATTCATTAACCAACTGAAGTACTACCAACAGCATGCTAGAAGCGAGGAAGGTTACTCACCTAATCAGACAACATATAGGGATAGGTAGTGTAAAGCAACAAACAGGATGAGGCATAACTACCAAACATACTACCATGGGCAACATCTCATGGGTAAATACCAAGGAAGCTACCAACACTGTAAGGGCATGAGGATGACTACCATCATCGGCAACATCCTTAACAAAATCATGATCCACCTCGATTATGTCTACATAGGTATCTCAATGGCTATGCTATCCACGATCTCTCTCAAAGGCATATGATCATGATCTCCAAGGTCTGTAATGTGTACTCAATCCGTTCTTTCGAGACAGTGTGTACAAAAGCTTTCTTATACGTAGAAAATCCCATATCAGGGGTTGCTAGAACATTAAAGCTACCCTTTAGAAGTACATGCTACATATGCAATAGTTCCACGAGATGCTGAGCAACCTACTCAAAAATTGAGGCAAAATCCATACCGGTGCTAGCTCTCCACTATCCGGATTCCGAGCCCTATACAAGAGACAGTATGCATGCACGTGCTTCGTGCTCACTAGGCATAGAACTACGTGCATCGAGATGGATACCTCCAAGTGAAGATTACCCCCTCCCACCCAATGCATTACCATGTATCAAGCCTCAACTAGCATGGCAATACATACATCTCTATGCCTCGTACAAAGGGCTAAAAGCAACCACATAATCCTTGTGCCTGGCCTCAATGAGCATGGTGCTATTGGGGAAAAAGATCCAACGAGCTCCCTTTTTAACCAATTTGCAACCCTTCTAGCTCTCTTCAAGAGCTATAAAGACATGTTTTTATTGTATTTTTCTATCGCTAAATTGGGGAGACTCACATTTATATAATTGTCAATGACTTATTGTCAGTTTGGCTTGTTGACATTTGGGAAAGTGACAAATGTCCTTTTTTCAATAAAACTGAGGTCCTAACTCACAATTTCATGAGGACTTTTATCAAAGTCGTGACTACTTCTTCTTTTTTTACTTCATCTTCTTCTTCAAATTTTTGTTAAAGAGCTTCTCTCTACTTTCTCTCCTCATGCAGCTGGTCACCCACACACATCTTCAAGTAGAACTGTGTGGCCTCATTCAAACAATATCAAGGCCCTGAGCTGTTTTGCTCAACACATTTCCTACAACTAGAATCCTTTCTCAGCCCATAAGAGAGCTGACGTGAAATTTCAGGTATTCAAAAAATTTCATTTCCAAGTCTAAATTCCCTTCCAATGTGTTTTTCGGCATTATATAAGCTAAGATTACAAGCTGCAGGTTTGTATTGCAACTGAATTCTCAATTTGAGTGAAAGTACATGTCTAATCATTGTGGGAAGCATTATTTGCTCGAAATTGAATCACAGCAGGACATCTTTGCCTAAAAAGTCCAAATTTCAAGCCAACCTGCTGCTAAAAATTGGGGATTTTGCAAAATTTAGCTCCTAAAAGTATCTTTATTTGGTTTATGTAAGCTTCTTGCGACAAAACAAGAGCAAATCGATGTAATCTTTGGCTAATATTAATTTCTGAAAAAATCTGCAAAATAATACAAAATTGAGCATTTGCCAATATTTTATCACGGTGTCTATCTTACCTCCTTGCCTAAAACACTACAAAAGGTTTTTCTTCCTCATAAGTGAAGATTGGAGACTAAGAGATTAAAGGGACATGGTTTTGACCTATGAAAGAAGAGAATGCAATGCATTCTTTTTCTAAAGGCTTGTGAAAATACCCTAGAAGAAGCCAAGTCCCAAGATATGACAGAAGCAAAATGGACTACTTTGAACAAGAAAGCAATGACATATATAAAGACCAATGTATCAAACAACATTTTAGTGGACTTGAAGGGGTTACATTTGACAGAGCATTGTACCTATAAATCAAGTGCATTCAATGCAAACACTACTGAGCATGGAACTTGACGAATCAAAGAGTGTTACTTAACTTTTTTAAAAGGTGCCAAGGTCTTACCGGACATTTGGTGTAATATGTATGGTACCTCTTGCCTTACTAGATGTCGGTATATGGAACATTATGGCTTTACATACACAAACACATATATATGTGTGTGTATGGGTGTGTGTGCGTGCGTGCGCGTGTGTGTGTGAAGGTGGTTAGGTTCGTAAGGTACGTGAACCAAATCTTATCTCTGAGGTAAAGATCGTAAGGTACGTTAGGGTTTTTTTATACATGTAAAAATTATAATTATGATTATAATTATAATTATAATTATAATTATATATATATATATATATGTGTGTGTGTGTGTGTATATACATATATATATATATATATATATATATATATATATATATATATATATATATATATATATATATATATATATATATATATATATATATATATATATACACACACACACACACCCCCCTACATACATACATACATACACACACACAAACATACATACATACATACATACATACGTACATACGTGCGTACGTATGTACGTACGTACGTGTATGTATGTATGTATGTATGTATGTATGTATGTATGTATGTATGTATGTATGTCATAGCTGCACCGGTTCGCGAACCGTTTGTAACGGTACTCCCATGCGGTTCTTTCAATTCGGTACGCACCGTTTGCAGCGGTTCTCTACGAATTTTTTCTGATTTTTTATTTATCA
>CM035409.1:130934037-130941537 GCA_020310875.1 Ceratopteris richardii
TATTCCAATCTTCCCCGGGATATTCTGGAATCTAGGACATGCTCGACTTCAAATTCTTCATGATCATCAATCTCAATAGGTGGTGAAGGACTAGGTCTCTCCCCCCTCAATGGTGAAATCTGATATGGTTCCAACATGGATACATGGAAAACTGGATGTATTCTCATGGTACTCGGTAACTGGAGTTTGAAGGTGACTGGATTAATCTTGGCCAAGATGGTAAATGGTCCAAACTTTTGATGATCTAACTTTGCACAAGGCCTTGAAGTTTGTAAATTGTTTCGGAGTAACCATACTTTATCCCCAATTTGATACGATGGATTCTGGACACGATGTTGATCTGCATAGTACTTATATTGTTGTTGAGCTTTATGGATCTCTTCCTTCAGTTCTTTGTGAATGTCCATCAGGTACTGGGCCTTGTCTCTGGCAGCTGGGTTCTTGACATGATTTGAGAGTTGTATATCCATCCTTGGATGTTGTCCATAGTTTGCAAAGAAGGGAGTTTGCTTAGTAGATGCATGAACACTATTGTTATAGGCAAACTCTGCAAAGGGTAACAACTCAAACCAGTCATTTTGGTGATAGTTGCTAGTGCAACGGAGATATTGCTCCAGGACTTGATTCACTCGTTCTGTTTGTCCATCAGTCTGTGGATGATTTGCTGTAGATAGTTTAACTTGAACACCAAGGAGCTTGCAAAGACTGTTCCAAAAGCTGGATATGAACTGTGGACCTCGATCACTGACAATGTCATCAGGCAATCCATGAAGCCTAAATATGTACCTAAGAAAAAGTCTGGCAGTGGCTGCACCTGTGATTGCCTTGGTAGTTGGAATGAAGTGTGCCATCTTTGTAAATCTATCCACAATAACAAGAATGGCATCATACTTATCTGACTTTGGTAGATCTGTGATGAAATCCATCGACAATGAAGCCCATGGCCTTTCTGGAATAGGTAGAGGTTGCAAGAGGCCATGAGGTTTATGTCGGGGTACCTTAGATCTATTGCAAGTATCACAGGTTCGAATGTATTCTTTGACTTCCTTCCACATCTGAGGCCACCAAAAGTCCCTTGATATGAGTTCTATTGTTTTATTTACTCCAAAATGTCCTGCTGCAAGGTTGTCATGGCGTTGTTGAAGTACTTGGATCCTGGGCTTTCCTGGAGGGACATACAATAGGTTCTTATAGAGTAGTAAACCATCCTTTTCCTGAAATTCGTTTACTTCTTGGAATTTTCCTTCTTGAGCTTTCTGCTTAACGTTACAAAACAATTCATCCTGTGGTAGATTCTCACGGATCAACTGATTCAAGGCTGAATCTTCATGATGGCTTGAAGAGATAGCTGCTAACTGGAGATGCTCGGGCTTGAGTAATACACTCTCTTGTTGATCAAAGGCCTCTTCACCCTTCTTTGGTGCAAGGTAAGATCTTCTGGATAGGGCATCTGACTGACATTGATGACGTCCTGGACGGTATGTGATGACAAAGTCGAATCTGGATAAAAAGTTACTCCATCGAGATTGCCTTCTATTGAGGATCCGGGTGGTCATAAAATACTCTAGGTTCTTGTGATCTGAATATACAATGACTTTATGAGCTGCTCCTTCTAGATGGTGACGCCAGGTATCAAACGCGTCTACTATGGCAAGGAGTTCTTTATCATGAATTTCATAATTAATTTCTGGAGGGGAAAACTTCCTTGAATGATATGCAACTGGATGTAGTTGTCCATCATCTCCATATTGGGAAAGAATGGCCCCTAGAGCAAAGTCCGATGCATCTGTCTCAAGGAAGAAGGGCTTACTAGAATCAGGATGAACTAGGATTGGAGCAGTAGTGAATGCTGATTTCAAGGTCTGAAAGGCCTTCTCTGCTTCTTCGGTCCATGAGAATTTGGAGTTCCCTGTAAGCTTGGTAAGAGGTGTCACTATCTTGGAGTAATCTCTGATGAATATCCTATAGAAATTGGCAAACCCCAAAAAACATTGTACATCTCGAACACATGAAGGTGGTTGCCAATCAAGGATTGTCTCAATCTTCTTAGGGTCCATAAAAATTCCTTTATCTGATACTATGTACCCTAAAAATTCCACTTCTGTCTTATGAAAAGAACACTTCTCCAATTTCGCATACAATCCTTTTTCTCTTAGTTTCTCTAGGACTATCTTTACATGATCTTCATGATCCTCTAGATTTTTTGAAAATATCAAGATATCATCAAGGTATATTACAACAAAATCATCTAAATATTCTCGAAAAATATCATTCATCATATGTTGGAAGACAGCTGGAGCATTTGTAAGACCGAAGGGCATAACTACATATTCAAAATGCCCATACCTTGTTCGAAATGCTGTCTTCCATTCGTCTCCTTCTCTGATCCTGACAAGGTTGTAAGCTCCTCGAAGATCAATTTTCGTGAAGAATTTTGCTTTTCCAAGGCGTTCCAAGAGCTCTGATATGAGTGGTAGAGGGTATCTGTTTTTTATAGTGACTTTGTTCAATCCACGATAATCTACACACATCCGGAGAGTCCCATCCTTCTTCTTTACAAATAGAATAGGAGCTCCTGCTGGAGACTTCGAGTGTTTGATAAACCCCTTTGCTAGATTCTCATCAATGTTCTTGCGTAGTTCTGTAAGTTCCTCTGGAGATAGTCTGTAGATTGGTCCAAAGGGTGGTTGTGTTCCCTCTTGAAGATCTATGGGACAATCATAAGGTCTATGCTCTGGAAGGATATCTGCATTCTTCTTTTCAAAAACATCTTCAAAGCCGTTGTACTGATTGGGTAGCTGTACTGGATCATCTTTCTTGGATTCTTGAGCTGGTATGGCATAGATCATATATGTAGGTTCCTTCCTTACTGCATGTATGAAGGCTTTAGCTCCAACATATGTTGGGTTCTTCTGGATATCTCGACGGGTGATTTTATTCTTTTCCCAATTAATTTCTGGATTATGTTTCTTTAACCACGGCATTCCGATGATAACCATATTTGCTGGACTCGATATTACATTGAAACATATGTGTGAATCATGGTCACCAAGGTGTACTCTTAGTGGTATGGTTTCCATGGTTATATTCCCCGATGCTAGAGGCCGTCCATCTACTACTTCGGCTACTACTGGTCTGTTCTTTCGAAGTACTGGAATTCCATGTTTCTTAACGAGTCCTTCATCAATGAAACATGAGGACGCTCCTGAATCTACTAGAGCTATGAGGGAAAGGGTCTTCTTAGACAGGATTAACTTGACAGGGGCAAGACATGTTTCTACGGGTGTGGATGGAATTATGAGACCCTTTCGTATATCATGGTCCGGCTGTATGGTCTCTTTTACAACTGGACTTCCTCGTTTCCCTGCTCTACAAGGGTGGCTGCGACTTTGGAGTTTGTTCTCTTGTTGGGACAATTAACTGCAATGTGGCCAGGGTTTCCACAATATAGACATAATTTGTTATCCCTCCTTCTTTGTTTCTCTTGTGGTGTTAGAGGCTGGAACCTAGTTACATCTATCTGCATAGGTTCGGGCATAGTGTCATCTCTAGGAGTAGGCTGGAAAGGTTTCCATTGGCGAGGTCTTCCTTCTACTTGTTTTTCTTGTTTCCTTTCAAAAAGACGGTTATCACATTGAATGGCTTGGTTGATGTATTCATTCAATGTCTTCACCTCTGGCATCGTGAGTAGAAGGTCCTTCACGTCATCCCTTAAGCCCCATCTAAATTGGCTAATGAAATAATCTTCATGCCAAGTGAGGTCACATATCAATTGCCTAAATTCTGATGCATAGGTAGAGGCAGGGCGGTTACCTTGACGTAGCTTTCGAAGTTTTGTTTCTGCCACTCGACTCGTGTCTGCATCTCCAAATGTGGCGACAAGCTCTCCAAGAAATGCCTCATAATTATGAAGTACGGCCATATCCTTCTCCAAGATTGGGGCGAACCATGATAAAGCTTGACCATAGAGCAAGGTTCCAATAAAACCGACCTTGGATGCATCATCAGGGTATCTATCAGGCTGCATGCGAATGTACAATTTGACTTGTTGCAAGAATCCTCGAAACTTTGTACGATCACCATTGAACTTTTCTGGCATGCAAATCTTGGGTTCCTTCACAAATGATGTACTGGGCCGTTGGTTCACTTGAATACTCCCTTGATTCGCTTGAAGACTCCCGATTCGTTCTTGTAATTCTTGAAGGAGTGTACCTACATGCACTGGATGTCCCATCTCGACTTGTGTCTGTCGACGACTTAGGTCTTCGACTTGTTGTTGGAGACTCTGAAGTGATGCTACGATCTGTTCATAAGCGTTCTCCATGATGTCTGGTCTTGGATAGAAGATAGTCTTGCCAAAATGTCAGGGGAGCACTAGATTGTGCTCTCTGACTACACAAGACAAGATTTCGGAAACACAGTTCTGATTACAAGAATACCCACGAAGGGAAAATGCTACAAGAATATACGATCGATACAAGATGTCCCACAACCCGGGACCAATAGGTATGGAAAACTCGACTAGAGATGATACAGGAGATCCCACAACCCGGGATCGTAGGTAGGAAACAAGATATCTCGATTACAAGAAATCCCCTCAGGGATATGAACTGGATACAAGAAATAACTAGAAAGGATCTCGTACTACGAGATTACAATAGGACAAGAAAGGATGTCCACAATACAAGACTAGACAAGACTAGAGCTAGAAACAAGACTAGAACTTGAACTGGAACTTGAATGTACTTACTTGGAGGTCACGACTCCTTGAGCTCCCAAGACTGGCATTGGCAAGACTGATTATGAATGTGGCCAACCCCTCCTTATATAGGTTTTCAAGGGCGGTTCCCAAGGCGGTTGCGAACTGATGATGTCATCATGATGTCATCGATTTGTAACAAGACCTCCCAATGTCAGAATTCAGCGAATAGACAGTTGATCTTGGGGTTTTGGCACATTCCGGACGCAATGGAAGCATTGGTTTCTCCTAATTCTGAACCAATCATGAGATACAGGGTTCACATGGAATCTTAGGTTCAGGATGGTTTCCTTCGTCCATGACAGAAGCATTAGATTCTCCAAATTATGAGCCAATCACGAGATAAAGAAAGTCACATGGAATCTAAGGTTCATGATGGACTTCTTGTCCATGACATCACCTCCCCCTCAAGCGACGAGTTCCACGAGGAGCAGCCATGTTCTCTAGCTTGGGTTTCATTGGATTCTTCCTATGGAATTCATGAACCTTAAGGTTTGCTCTCTAAAGCTTTTTTGAAGGTTCCCAAGTACGATCACTCATGTTATACCCTTTCCAATGAATAAGGTATTCTAATCTTCCTCAAGAGATTCTTGAATCTAAGACATGCTCAACCTCGAATTCTTCATGATCCTCAATCTTGATAGGTGGTGAAGGATTGGGTCTCTCTTGGGCCTCCTTGGGTTCTTCACAAGATTGATCCTTTGAGCCTCTAGTGGTATGTTGTGGTGTTTCCAAGATATTTGATGGAGATCCTTGAGTAAGCACACCTCGTTGATTGAACATGAACTCCTCCTTGTCCTTTGCCTTCTTGTTATCTTCATAATCTGAATGCTCCTCATCGTTTGTAGTGATTTGCTAATCTTCAAAGATTCGTGATTCATATTCTTGATGAAGGGTGTCTTGATTACTCAATGTTGCTAGCTCTTGGACCTGGCTTCCTTTGAACAAATGTTTCTCACATAGTCACATTGAATTGCTTGATTGATAACATCATCCAAGGTATCTCCTTGAGGCATGGATAGCAAGAGATACTTCACTCCATCTATGAAGCCACTTTAAAATTGATTAACTAGATATTCTTGATATCTCGATCCTTGAAATAAATTTCTGAAGTCTAATGAGAATTTTGCAACTGAGCAATCACCTTGTTGCGGCCTCCTTTCCAAATCTTGGAGTTTTTTAAATATATCATCCAAATTAAATTCGATATTTCTAAGAATGGAACTCTCTACGAGAAAAATACAATCGTTGAATACTTGTTCAACACTTATTGTCATGTTATGGAATCGAAGAATTCAATGATGGTTCTCAATGACATCCACTAAACTTGAGTGTAGACCAAGCTTTCGTACCAGAATGTTGGAAATGGAGTGAGTACATGCAAAAAAATAAAAGCGAACTCTGCAAAAAGCTGAAAGAATACTATATATACCTTCGTAAGTTCATAGTTATCCAAACTTACGAACCGAAGATAGAGAACACAAACACATACACCCTTTTTTTTTTTTTTTTTTTTTTTTGGTTTGGGAGGGAGGGTTGGAACAACTAACAAAAGCAAGAGACTACACAAAAAATAAGACCAATATAAGACATGAAAAATACAAACAAAAAAGAAAACCAATACAAAAAGAGCCACACTAAAAATAATAATCAATATTTAAGTTTATATATATATGTGTGTGTGTGTGTGTATAGATTTTTTAAAAAATAATTAATTAATTATTTTAAAAATTATAAAAATAATAACAATAAATAAATAGATAATAAAAATTAAAATAAAAATAAAATCAAATTAAAAATTAAAATATATATAAATAAAAATAAAATTATAAAATAAATTTTAAAAAATATATAATAATTACATATATAAAACAAAAAGTGCATTGTCAACTTCTATGTCTATCCAAAACAAGAAGTATCAGAATTAAACTCACAAAACCTCCCTTCTAGCCCAAAATGACACCGATGAAGACTCTAAGATAGAAGAGAACTCTTTCAACAATTGTATATGAATTAATGAAGAAGTAATGGTCATCAATTTATACCAGATAGTTAAGCTTTAACTAGAATAATATGTGTCTATCTTTAGTTCTAAAAATACAAGACAATTACGGTGAAGATTGTAGTTGCTTCCTTATATTTATAGAATAAATATGCTTATAATTAGAAGTAATGCCAAAACCCTTAACCATTTAACAAATCGTGGCACCTATGTATCCTTTAATATGATCATGATGATGTCATACAATCGACATTTGCCCATGTCATAGTCATGTATTTACATACATGATATATAATAATTAGATCAATACAAAGTGCGAATGAAATAGATACCAATATAGTGAAGTACTTCAACTTTGTTCCATGTAAATTTTCTTCAATTAATCCAAAATTATGCTAATTTTTTCAATATTTTCTCGAAAGTAACAAGTAGCTAGAGCATTTCAATATTCACACAAATCCATGTGTATGCATATGTAAAACAATACTCCAAAGTCCCATCCACATATAAATAAGGGTATTAGATCTATTAAGTCATATATCCAAAGAAGTAAAGAAAAAAAATCTGCATAGTATGATAAGCTTGTCCAAAAATCACACATACACATGCATTCACATAGTAAAAAAATCATGCGATTTTTATTAAATAAGAATTGCTATCGCGATTTAAATCTCTAGGAGCGATTTTTATTCAACGATTTTTATCCAAAAAATCGTTTTTTTTTAAGGGTTTGATAAAT
>CM035409.1:130946537-130949037 GCA_020310875.1 Ceratopteris richardii
ATTTCTTGGAGAGCTTGTCGCCACATTTGGAGATGCAGACACGAGTCGAGTGGCAGAAACAAAACTTCGAAAGCTACGTCAAGGTAACCGCCCTGCCTCTACCTATGCATCAGAATTTAGGCAGTTGATATGTGACCTCACTTGGCATGAAGATTATTTCATTAGCCAATTTAGATGGGGCTTAAGGGATGACGTGAAGGACCTTCTACTCACGATGCCAGAGGTGAAGACATTGAATGAATACATCAACCAAGCCATTCAATGTGATAACCGTCTTTTTGAAAGGAAACAAGAAAAACAAGTAGAAGGAAGACCTCGCCAATGGAAACCTTTCCAGCCTACTCCTAGAGATGACACTATGCCCGAACCTATGCAGATAGATGTAACTAGGTTCCAGCCTCTAACACCACAAGAGAAACAAAGAAGGAGGGATAACAAATTATGTCTATATTGTGGAAACCCTGGCCACATTGCAGTTAATTGTCCCAACAAGAGAACAAACTCCAAAGTCGCAGCCACCCTTGTAGAGCAGGGAAACGAGGAAGTCCAGTTGTAAAAGAGACCATACAGCCGGACCATGATATACGAAAGGGTCTCATAATTCCATCCACACCCGTAGAAACATGTCTTGCCCCTGTCAAGTTAATCCTGTCTAAGAAGACCCTTTCCCTCATAGCTCTAGTAGATTCAGGAGCGTCCTCATGTTTCATTGATGAAGGACTCGTTAAGAAACATGGAATTCCAGTACTTCGAAAGAACAGACCAGTAGTAGCCGAAGTAGTAGATGGACGGCCTCTAGCATCGGGAAATATAACCATGGAAACCATACCACTAAGAGTACACCTTGGTGACCATGATTCACACATATGTTTCAATGTAATATCGAGTCCAGCAAATATGGTTATCATCGGAATGTCGTGGTTAAAGAAACATAATCCAGAAATTAATTGGGAAAAGAATAAAATCACCCGTCGAGATATCCAGAAGAACCCAACATATGTTGGAGCTAAAGCCTTCATACATGCAGTAAGGAAGGAACCTACATATATGATCTATGCCATACCAGCTCAAGAATCCAAGAAAGATGATCCAGTACAGCTACCCAATCAGTACAACGGCTTTGAAGATGTTTTTGAAAAGAAGAATGCAGATATCCTTCCAGAGCATAGACCTTATGATTGTCCCATAGATCTTCAAGAGGGAACACAACCACCCTTTGGACCAATCTACAGACTATCTCCAGAGGAACTTACAGAACTACGCAAGAACATTGATGAGAATCTAGCAAAGGGGTTTATCAAACACTCGAAGTCTCCAGCAGGAGCTCCTATTCTATTTGTAAAGAAGAAGGATGGGACTCTCCGGATGTGTGTAGATTATCGTGGATTGAACAAAGTCACTATAAAAAACAGATACCCTCTACCACTCATATCAGAGCTCTTGGAACGCCTTGGAAAAGCAAAATTCTTCACGAAAATTGATCTTCGAGGAGCTTACAACCTTGTCAGGATCAGAGAAGGAGACGAATGGAAGACAGCATTTCGAACAAGGTATGGGCATTTTGAATATGTAGTTATGCCCTTCGGTCTTACAAATGCTCCAGCTGTCTTCCAACATATGATGAATGATATTTTTCGAGAATATTTAGATGATTTTGTTGTAATATACCTTGATGATATCTTGATATTTTCAAAAAATCTAGAGGATCATGAAGATCATGTAAAGATAGTCCTAGAGAAACTAAGAGAAAAAGGATTGTATGCGAAATTGGAGAAGTGTTCTTTTCATAAGACAGAAGTGGAATTTTTAGGGTACATAGTATCAGATAAAGGAATTTTTATGGACCCTAAGAAGATTGAGACAATCCTTGATTGGCAACCACCTTCATGTGTTCGAGATGTACAATGTTTTTTGGGGTTTGCCAATTTCTATAGGATATTCATCAGAGATTACTCCAAGATAGTGACACCTCTTACCAAGCTTACAGGGAACTCCAAATTCTCATGGACCGAAGAAGCAGAGAAGGCCTTTCAGACCTTGAAATCAGCATTCACTACTGCTCCAATCCTAGTTCATCCTGATTCTAGTAAGCCCTTCTTCCTTGAGACAGATGCATCGGACTTTGCTCTAGGGGCCATTCTTTCCCAATATGGAGATGATGGACAACTACATCCAGTTGCATATCATTCAAGGAAGTTTTCCCCTCCAGAAATTAATTATGAAATTCATGATAAAGAACTCCTTGCCATAGTAGACGCGTTTGATACTTGGCGTCACCATCTAGAAGGAGCAGCTCATAAAGTCATTGTATATTCAGATCACAAGAACCTAGAGTATTTTATGACCACCCGGATCCTCAATAGAAGGCAATCTCGATGGAGTAACTTTTTATCCAGATTCGACTTTGTCATCACATACCGTCCAGGACGTCATCAATGTCAGTCAGATGCCCTATCCAGAAGATCTTACCTTGCACCAAAGAAGGGTGAAGAGGCCTTTG
>CM035409.1:130954037-130986537 GCA_020310875.1 Ceratopteris richardii
GTCTCATCAGCATTCATTTCTGCAGGAACAATCATTCGCACAGACTCCATTTTCCCCCTTTTCCACTCTAACAATCCTTCCGAAGCCAGATGCTCAACATCCATGCAACACAGCTTATCAGGTGTGAATTTGCTGGTAAGAATCTGCAACCCAAAGATTGGATTCGGCCTATCTTTGAGATTAAAGAGCAAAGAACATGTCTTTTCCTTGTATTCCTCGTTCACTCCACCAAAATGTTTGTACATCTCTGCCTCTATGTCAATCGCCACTCTACTCACCAAATCTGATGTCTTACAATCAATATTGTTGTCAATTAGCATGCTGTCTGTTACTGCCAGTTTAATCCTCTTGGAGGGGGCCTCCTCAAAGTTACTTAAATCTGAATCCTCTTCTTTCGTTGGATTGGACATAACTTCGACTGATTCAGCTTTGTCAGCAACGGCTTCTGTCTTTGACATGATTTTCAGAGATGCACCGTCGAAGCCCTGCAAACTTGCCATCGACTGCTCTTTTGATTTATTATTCCAAAGCACTTGCTCAGCCTTCATTGTCTCTGATATAGAGTTCTGCCCCCATTCCTGTTTCCATTCTGTATTCTTGATCTTCTCCAATGCAGCTGCCAATGACTCCCTGAAGTTAATCCTGAAAGAATCTTCATTTTCTATATTCTTTGAAGCTGAAATTTCACTAATTTTTGCCTTCTTTTTTTGCGGCCGTTTACGCACTTTCATGTTCGGAAACAAATCTTTTAAAGGCATGTCATCCATGGCAGTTGAATATGGGTCTGAAGGTGCAAAAGTAACTTTTTTTAATTTTTCCGGCTCTTCAACAGCAGGCCTTTCTGGCTCTTCCGTAGCATCTATATCTGGCTCTTCCATTTCATGACTTTCTGATTTTTCCACAGCATGTCTGGCACTCCTCCGAATTGGTGTTGACGCCACTGGCACAGCTGCACCTCTAGAACTTCGCCGAACTGATGTCGGTGGGGCTGGTGCAGTTGTACTTTTAGCACTTCGTTGTCTGGTTTTCCGCTGATTCCATGACATTTCAAAGATGATAAATTAGAGAAGAGCGATAAATAAACCAATAGCAGACTGTCAAGAGCAAAATTGCATATTCGAGCAGAATGAGCTCGTTAATAAAATCTTTCTTCACACAATATGAAGAATAGAATACCTCCATTTCTTTAGGTATACAACTTGGTTGGCTCCGCAGACGCACAAAACACCGGCTAATCGCAGGGCCTCTACAAAGCAAAAGGGAAAGCAAGCCTTAACAACCCTATCATTCATTCTAAGAGTGGTATGATACGTATGCAGCACATGTATGTAAGCAAAATGCGAAAGGATCGTCTGATTTCAGTGGAATACATGCATCAGAAACTTACGAGCTCAAAAAAAGTTCAAATTATCCGTAGACGGCTACGTGTGATTGTTTTGCAGAACGAAAGGCTCGGTAGGAGAGAGGGAGCGTTCACAAGCGGACGTTGGAGGAAAAAAAATGAGGCAGTGCTCAGGCCGATGCGGAAACGCCAGCCACTGCCAAGAAAGAGGGAGGAATCATACATGGGACATGGCAATCAAACATGTAAAAGGACCTATGGCTCCCTTCTAGGAAGGGGAAATCAACGCCAGTATGACATCGCGGGAGGGGGAGGGGGGGTGAAAAAGGTGAATGAAGAAAGGTCTTTAAATTCATCCGCGTACGGCAGACTCCGAAGATCGGCTTCGTTGTTGGAGCAAAAACCATACGAAAAAAAATGGCCTCCTAAACAATTCGAAAGAGATCCCGTTTGAGAATTTTGCCTTTCACAAAAGATTAACGAACGATGAGAAGAAATATATTCTGTAAACGCATCCTCTACTTTTCTATAATAAGAAGTTCTCTTTCTGAGTTTGATCTGTGACCTATTCTCGCTTTTTGAAAACAAGTTACAACACGCACCTACAGAATTCCTTTTATTCTCACATTTAAAAGTTCATTTTGGGTTGAGGGGTTCAACGTGTTCTCATTATTCCACGTGTTTTCAATTTTTATAATTCAAATTTTATAATAAGAGTTTGCGTTGTAGCCTGTAGGTATGCCTTTTATCAATTGAAAGTAATTAAGTGCAACATACAAAATGAAGAGCAAGTTTCGAACCTAATGTCCACACATGTTAGATTGTTTGGTTGCGGGCCGTGGGTTAAGCATATTGCACAATATTCAACCCCTCTTTGTGGTAGGATAGTTGTGAGTCTTACGTTAATGTATTGTTTTCGGGTAGATTTGAACCAATTGCCTTTGGGAGTCTTTTCCAAGTGTTGCTTTCACGAATTTTAATCTACGTTAGGATATGAGGATCCCGTGTGTACTATGCCCCTTCACCTATACAATTTTTTTTTCAATCAAATTCAAGCTATAAGATTCAGCTTCACAAGAACTTCCTCTTTAAAAAAAAAACTTCGAATTTAATCAATCGTTCAACTTGAACCTTTCATCTTCACATGACCACAACCATCACAAATGTCTAGAGCTCTCAAAATGGAACCAAAAGTGTATTCAAATACACATGAGGCATCAAACGAGCATAAAGATTTCTCTTAGAAAGCTTATATTGCTTGAAAATAAATTACAACATCAACAAATCACAAGCATCTAGAGTATGGGATAGTAGTAAATCACATGAGAATTGACAGAAGGCATCCCTATTATCGGGCATCTACTTGAATCCAATACCACAATCGACGATGGAAAACATGGGACGAGGAAGGAAAGGTTCAACAAATGTGCCCAATAATGTATCATCACCTTGACATGGATGGAGAGACCCATGTCCATCAAGTCATCAAGAGATCACACATGGTTACAACTCCCTTTATAGTCTCATTCATCTTGAAGATCCACGAGAATGTTGTCTTCATAGTCATTTGTCTTTCTGACAAAATACTATGTAATATGATGGGTCAATTACTTCACCCAAAGGTCCAATAGGATTTTGTCTTTATAGTCATCTAGCTTTTTACTCTAGATCTCTATAATATGATGACTCGTGTACTTTTATGGAAGATAGATGGTTAATGGAAGATAGATGGAGTCAATTAACCATAATAGCTTGAGGGTCCATTAAGAGTTTGACATGTTTAGGTTTTCACTTGAAGTAAAGGGGTTATAGTTTAGTTGTAATACATTTGAATTAATTTTCCAAAATACAAGGTTCAAGTCCCATCGAATGGCTTGATGTTAATCCTTATTATCATGGCTAAAGGGGTTCTCTCTTGAGTGTGTATGTGTGTGTGTGTGTTCTATATAGTTTATACGGAAGTAGCTCACTTACTTTGCCCAAAGGGAAATGGCCTTTCCACCCACTCAAGAATTGCTCTAGCACAAGTGACTTGGAGTCCAACTTTTTACCTAAAGGCTCTATAGCTTGATACCTTACTTAGTTCACCCAAAGGAAGCCAACCTACAGCTTACTTTGTTCATCCAAAGGAAGCCAATCGGATGACCCACATGAGAATTCATCTAAGGCAAATTGATTGATGGCCCCTTGGCCTTCACTTGAAGGCTTGGCATTAGGTTTGTGGGAGGGCTTTTGGCTCACATCAAAAGTGTTTTCACTAACCCCAAGAGGAGGAGTACATGTCTATCTATAGACAAGTAGTAAAAGATTGGACGGTCTTACTGGCTAGCTAAAACTAGGATATACGATGAGATGAAATTTCTACTGAAGACATCTATAGAATGGCATTTCTTCTCTGTGTCTAGCACCGCCCAATAGATTGGCGTTTCTTCTATGTGTCTAGCACCACCCAACGGACATGAGTGGACAGGAGGGTTCCACCATGAGAAATGAACTCAATGGAACACTTGTAGAGAGACATTGTGTATGTGTGATGTGACTTGGGGGTAGGAAAAGGATGTGCAAATGGTTTAGGGAACAAAAAGGGATTGGCGGAAAAATCTATCTTGATAGAACAATCTCTCTCTCTCCTTCCACATTCGTATAGTTGTTCCTTCATGATAAGTTTTACCAACTATTTCTAATGAGAGCACGTACTCATTGAGTGCCGAATTTTTAGCTTTCACTTTGTGTGAACGTCTTATCTTACTAATATGAATAAGTTCTCACTTGGATCCATGCATCATGCATCTTTGATCTCTTGATAAGAGACAATTATATATATATATATATATATATATATATATATATATATATATATATATATATATATATATATATATATGTGTGTGTGTGTGTATGTATGTGTGTGTGAGAGAGATAGTAGTTGTGTTGTGGTCTTTTTGTTCACCTTTTTATATGCTAACAAGTCTCTATGTCTTGAATATTTTATTAAATAATTTCTTTTAATCGAACAACCCCTTTTAGTAGAAATCAAATGCTTTGTCTAGATATAGCATTGCAAATCAAGAGGAAGAATGGCGCTCTCACATAGAAGTCTTCTTTTGCAAAAAATATACATTTCACCTACAAAATTGAATACAAGATAGAAAACCAACACTTAAAAAAAAAACTTTCAACACAAAAGTATATAAGTTCTACAATAGGATACTAGATATTATATTAAAAAAACGATTAAACGATTGAAAAAGAGCCCTTTCATGTAGATACTAACAATAACAATAGAAATCTCCCACCAAAGCTCATATATGTCCAATGTGAATCAAATAATAAAAAGAAATAGTGCAAAACAATTGTTGAGCTTGACTAAGTGCATAAGTTGGCACGGGATGCATGAGTGGTGCACATATGGCTAACGGATGCACAAAGGTTCATGCAAGTTGCATGGGTAGTGCACAATGTGTCTTCATAGTTACAATCAAAATTAGTTTGGGCAGTGTGTGCTCTGAATGGAACAGAGTGCCAAAGAGTGTGCTACTTATCCCAAGCCAATTATCTTAACAAGGGATATGTACGCATATGCAACAATAGAATAAAACAAGTGGAATGCAAGGACACTGTAGAAGGGTAGGCAAACAACAGCACATCATAGAACAAGACAGTGACACATTGCAAAATAGACATAGTAGTAGAATCACAAATCATGCACAATACATTACCCACTTGCCATTGGGGCATGTGGATTAAAGGCTAGTTCACTTTTGCACTTCCATTCAAGGAGAATGACTACTCTTCTAAAAAATAATAAATTGTGCAAAACAAAGAGATTAAGATTACGATTAGTAAGATGATTGATGCATGGGAGGTTAAAACCTAAATAGGTAACTATAAACACAAGTCTTACTGGTCATGAATGTGATAATTTTATGATAATTTGGAAACAATGCTTTGTAGCTTGCGAGTCTGTAATAAAAGTTTAGTTGAATTTTTTTTGGGATAAAAGAATTCATGTGATTATTTTTTGAGAGGGGGCATGCATGTGATAAAATAATGAGTGAGTAATAAGAAAAAATAGATTTTGCATGATAAAAGTTGGGATATGAAGAGTGAGGTTCCTGTCTGAGATGAAAAGCTAATGGATTGAAATGAATTTTGTAAAGGAAAACACAAGAAGATTATGTACAATTTCGGTTGAGCTATGGAAAACACTTAGTCAAAATTTAGGTGACTTTTGTTGTCTTGTGAGTGTGCTTTTTGTCAAAAAGGAGATAAGGAAGATATCTCTCTCACATGCTTGCATACACCAAGAGAGGAGCACACAAAGTTGGAGGCAAGGAAGAATAATCTTCTTCTACTTTTTCTATTCCATAGAGAGAATGTACAAGAATTAACTAAAAAAATAATACAATTGGTATAATATAAGGAGCATTACATAAAGAAAAACCTAATGTCCATGAATGAGTGAGTTGGCAAGAAACAAATGTGCTATCACTCTCAACAGATAAATCTAGTGAAGCTCATCAAAAGTATCCTGACATATATCGATGTAACCACTATACATGTCAGAGAAATGAAAAGTGGTACGTGTCATCTTCAATCATCACATGTCGAGCTTGATACCTCAACACTCTCCCTCAAGGTAAATGTCATGTCCTTGTAATCCAATCATCTTTTGAAACTTCTTTAGCTTCTCTACTCTAGGTGCTTTAGTGAAAATATCAACAACATGCTCATCTGTCCTCACATAAACAATATCAATATCAGTTGCCAATACCTTTTCCTTGATGAAGTGATAGTGTACCTTGATATGCTTTGTTCTAGCATGAAAAACTAGATTTTGTGCTAATTATATGCTGCAAGATTATGATAGTAAATGATCATGGGCTTTTGCACATTTATACCTAAATCTACAAGTAGCATCTCAATCCATGATGCCTCACATGCTACCATTGCAACACCTTTATATTCAGCCTTTGTACTTGATAAAGTAAAATTTGTGGGTTGCTTCTTAATTCTCCATGTAACATTAATATGCTCAAGTGAAAATAGAAAATCACTAGTAGATCTCTTATCTAGAACACTGCAACCCAATCTGCATTGATATATCCATGAATGCACAATTCTACACCAACTTCATAAAAGAATGAATATACAAAGTAGCACTCACATAACATAGAGTGAATCTCAAAGAATCTAAGTGTGGTTTCTTAGTAGCCTACATAAAGTGACTATGACGTCCCATAGTGTAGCTTAGATTAGGCTTTGTAATCATGATATGTATCAGACTTCCCACAATTCTCCTATACATAGAAGCATTTTCTAATGCTTCACCAAGGTAGCATTCAACTTCAAATTCCAATTTAATGGCATAGAAATTGGTTTACAATCCAGATTGCCATACTTTTGTAGCATACTCAAGGCATTTCAAACGTGCCATTATTCCTCACATCCGTTCTTGTAGAACAACTAAGGATGCTTGGGATACACTTACCACATTGTACCTGGTTAGGAATGAGGCTTGTGTTGCTTACCTCCGAAAACAATTGGACAGTGAGCACATGAATGAAGGTGATTCTATGGAAAAAATTTTGACAAAGATCAAGGATTTGAAGGAGCAGTTGATTTCTGCTGATGAAGTCCTTCCTGACAGTTCACTTGTGCAGGTTGTTTTGAATGGTCTTCTCAACTCATATCAGAGTTTTGTTTCTACTCTTCGTTTGATGATGAAAGGTAATCCAAATGCCTTAACATTTGAAGAATTAGTCTCTGTTCTGTTGCAGCAAGATCAATCTAGGCAGAACATGTCTATTATGTGTGTTGTAGATCAAGCTTTCCTAGCTAGTCAGAAGGGCAAAGGAAAATGGAGCTCTTCTGCTAGTAAGTAGAAATCTGCTAATTTTGCACAATCAAAGAAGGACGACAAAGATGAGAAGAAATTAAAAATACAAAAATTGTTTTGCAAATACGGGAAAGCAAATGATCATGTCATTAAGAGCTATCCAAAACTGGCTGCTAAAGAGGCAAAGAAGAAAGAGGCCGGAATGGTTGTCGCAGAGGCCTCTACACCGAAAAGAGAGTCTGCTAATCTTGTGCAGGATGAAGAATGGGTGTTTACTACTATTTGCAGTTTTGACCCATCTTCTCATGAGCAGTGCATGTCTGTAGTAGACTCAGATGTTTGGTACATTGATAGTGGGGCGACCAAACATATTACCTCGTAGCGCAATTTCTTCTCTTCACTCGAGCCTACACCTACAGGGAATACTATTACATGCGCCAACAACTCCTCTTATCATGTTATGGGAGTTGGTAAGATCATTCTGACTATTACTGATGGTAGTTCTCTTACATTGTCAAATGCTTATTTGTGCTAGGGATCAAGAAGAATACGTTATCAATTTTGGCCTTAGCCAAGATTGGTTTGGTTGTGAAGACCAGACATTGCATTTGCAGTGGCAGTTGTGAGCAGATATATGTTTAATCCTGGCAAGAAACATTGGGAAGCAGTCAAGATGATTTTGAGATATCTAAGTGGCACTAATGACAAGTGTGTTGATATAGTTAGGTAGTGATGTGTGTGAACACAATAGGACCATCGGGGCACTTTTTTCCCTCTTTAGGAGGTTTCCCCCCCCCCCTTGTATATACGCTTATTGCCCTAATGGGCTACTTATCTTTGTACATTCTCTAGTAATACATTCAGTATTGTGTGTTGTGCTCCAAGCTTCTTCTTCTTCCTTGTGTTTTTTGCGTGCTTCCGCAGACGTCTAACTCCAACAATTGGTATCAGAGCATGTCGCCGCTTCATCTAGGGCATCATCTATACCTCTCTGGTTGCAGTCTCAAAATCGCACAAAATTTGGTACATATACTCAGGGTGTTTCAGAGATCAAAATAGCTTTGGTATGTGGTGCCAAAATCGTGATCTGAGCTCGTTTCGACCTCCGAATGCACTATCACAGTGCTTGTGCAGGCTATTTTGTCTTTTTGTGCCAAAGGTATATACTAGTTTTGGTTTGCCAATATAAGCGTCTCAAAGTCTGCTACAAGTCTAGTAGAATTCATCTACGCATATCTGTTCAACTTTTTGAGATACAATCAATTTTTTGCATCAAGGTATTTTAGTCACCGACCATGGCTGAAAGAAGTGATGTATTTCGTATGTTGGTTGTTGAGGATAAGTTGGATGGTACAAACTCCCCATTATGGGCTTATATGATACGACATGTATTGATTGCGGAACATTGTGCAGGGTGTTGAAAAACATCCTATCACACCTGCCACTGTTACAACTACAAGTACTGAAGCTGATGCAGAAGATGTTGAAGATGATGATATTATGCATATTCCTGTTCGTGTTGCGGTTTCTGCTACACCTACTGTAGAGCAAATTCGTTGGGATGGCAGAGATGCCCAGGCACATGCATTGATAGCTTTGCCTCTCAAACGTGCCATTATTCCTCACATATGCTCTTGTAGAAGAGCTAAGGATGCTTGGGATACACTTACCACATTGTACCAAGCTAGGAATGAGGCTCGTGTTGCTTACCTCCGAAAACAATTGGAGAGTGAGCACATGAATGAAGGTGATTCTATGGACAATTTTCTAACAAAGATCAAAGACATGAGGGAACAGTTGATTTCTGCTGATGAAGTTATACCAGATAGCTCACTTGTGCAAACCGTCTGAATGGTCTTCCTAATTCATATCAGAGTTTTGCTTCTACTCCTTGTTTGATGATGAAAGACAATCCAAATGCCTTGTCATTTGAGGAGTTAGTCTCTATTCTGTTGCTGGAAGATTAGTCTAGGTAGAACAAGTCCATTATGCATGTTGTAGATCAAGCTTTCCTAGCTAATCAGAAGGGCAAAGGAAAACGAAGCTCTTCAACTAGTAAGCAAAAATGTGCTAATTGTGCATAATCAAAGAGGGAAGAAAAAGAGGAAAAGAAATCAAAAAAGCAGAAATTGTTTTGCAAGTACTATAAAGGAAATGATCATATCATAAAGAACTGACCAAAACTGGTTGCTAAAGAGGCAAAGAAGAAAGAGGCTGGAATGGTTGTTGCAAAGGCCTCTACATCAAAAACAAATTCTACTAATCTTGTGTAGGAAGAATGGGTCTTTACTACTGTTTGCAGTTTTGACCCATCTTCTCATGAGCAGTGCATGTCTTCAGTAGACTTAGATGTTTGGTACTTTGATAGTGGGGTGACCAAACATATCACCTTGCAACGTAGTTTCTTCACTTCACTCGAGCCTGCGCCTACAAGGAATATTATCACATGTGCCAACAACTCCTCTTATCCTGTCATGGGAGTTGGTAAGATCATTTTGACTACTACTGAGGGTAGTTCTTTCACTTTGTCAGATGCTTTATTTGTGCCAGGGATCAAGAAAAATCTGTTATTAGTTTCAACTTTAGCCAAGATCGGCTTGGTTGTGAAATTTGTTGATGACAGGTGTACAATTCATGATCTATCAAATGGCGACGTGATTATTGCTTCTAGCATTTTATGTCATGGGCTGTATAAGCTCATAGGCTATGAAAGATCTGTGAATGGCATGTGCAGTACATGATTCTCTTGCTATGTCAGATGCAGCGCTTTGGCATGCTCGCTTTGGTCATCTGAATTTTGCTAGTTTGCTATGCCTTCACAAATCTGAAATGATGTCCTCTTTGCCCAAACTTGAGACACCTGGAAAACATGTTTGTGAAGGCTGTGTTTTGGGCAAAATGTAGCGTTCCTCATTTCCAAAAGATGGTTCAGTTCAGGCTACTCAGAAGTTGGAGCTTGTACATAGTGATGTATGTGGTCCTATGCAGACACGTTCTTTTGGAAATTATCTTTACTTGATGACTTTCATTGATGATTTTTCCTAGCATGCATGGGTATATCCATTGAAAGCAAAGTCCGAAGTGTTCATGTGCTTCAAACAGTTTTTGGTTTTGGCTGAAAATCTGTGAGCATGTAAAATGGGCACCCTCCATTCTGATCGAGGGGGGGAATATATGTCATCTGATTTTAATGCATTTCTGGATGAACGTGGGATAAAACATTAGTGTACAGTGCAATATACACCTCAACAAAATGGAGTTGTTGAACGGAAGAACATGTCACTCATGGAGATGGCGAGGTATATGGTCAAGAATGAGGCTTTACCACATAGTTTCTGGCTTGAGGCTTTCATGTGTGCAACATATGTACTTAACAGGTGTCCCACTAAAGCGCTGCAGTCTATCACTCCATATGAGGCTTGGCATGATCACAAGCCATCTGTTGCTCATCTGCGTGTTTTTGGTTGTTTGGCATATGCATTAGTGCCTGAACAACATCACAGAAAATTGGATGATATAGCAGTAAAATGTATTTTTGTTGGGTATAGTTCTGAAAGTAAAGGCTATCGTTTGTATCATCCACAGACTAAATGAATTCTGGTTAGTCGTGATGTTGTTTTTGTGGAAGATGCTATTCATCCATTGCTTTCATGTACTAAGGAAACATTTGTCAGCTCCAAAGACATGTATGATACTTTGCTGCCTCTTTTTATAGGTGGACAGTCTAGTGTTGGTCCTAATGAGGCAACTTGTCAGCCTTTGCAGGTTTCATATGATGATGCAGATCATTCCATTTCTAATGCAATTACATGATGCACTTGTTGATGAGAGAGCTGATGTTGAGCAGGCAAAAACTATGCCAAAATGACTGGTACATATGCTTATTTCCCTAACAGGCTACTTATCTTTGTACATTCTCTAATAGTACATTCAATATTGTGTGTTGTGCTCCAAGCTTCTTCTTCTTCCTTGTGTTGTTCGCGTGCTTCCACAGACGTCTAACTCCAACAAAGTGTCTATGCTTACATAGAGGGAAAGTATCCATTATTGGTTACACTGATTCTGACTATGTTGGTTGTCTAGACAATCGTAAGTCTACATCAGGGTACATTTTTCATTTTGCTGGAGGTGTTATCTCTTGGAGATCTCATCTTCAAGAATGTACAGTTGTTTCCACCACAGAAGCAGAGTATGTTGCAGCAAGTGAGGCATGTAAGGAAGTGTTTTGGCTTTCTCATCTTGCTTGTGACATGGGTTTACCTCAGCATGTACCTCGTTTGCTCAGTGACAGTCAGAGTGCCATTGCTTTGGCTAAGAATCTGGTCTATCATGCAAAGACCAAGCACATTGAGGTGAGGTATCACGTCATTAGAGATTGCTTAGCCACTGAGTGCATTATTCTTGAGAAGGTTCACACTCGAGATAATGTTGCATATGCCTTGACTAAAGCTCTAATGCCCAATGGGAGGTATAGTTTGTATACTTACACTCGGGTATTCTTTATCATTCTTTATTTTTTCTCCCATAGTTACTATTGGCCTTTAGTTGGAGATTGTTATCATTAGTGAAAGGCCAAATGGCCACCGAACACTACTTTGTATATGTTCTTTAATAAAACATATAGTGGCCTGGTCAATGACAGAATGTAAGTTCACCACATTTGTAAGACCTAAGAAGTCTATCTTCATGCTCCCTGTGTACTATGTTTTTCTATGCATTCTCTAGCCTCTGTGCGGAGTACTGTGTGCAGCCTTAGGAGCTCTGTTTTCTTCTCCGAGGATATTATCGTGGAGCTCTCTATTAGGAGGTTTTTTCCCCTATTTAGGAGGTTTTTTTCCCTCAGTGTGTATATATGCCTATAACCCTAATGTGTTACTTATTTTTGTAAATTCACTTGGTAATACATTCAATATTGTGTGTTATGCTCCAAGCTTCTTCTTTTTCCTTGTGTTGCTCATGTGCTTTTTGTTGAGATATCAAGCTCAACATGTGATGATCCAGGATGACACGTACTAGTTTTTCCTTTCTCTGACATGTATAGTGGTCACACCGGTATATGTCAGGGATACTTCATTGAGCTTTATTAGATTTATCTACTGAGAGTGATGGCACATTTGTTTCTTGCTAGCTGACTCATTCGTGGACATTAGGTTTTTCCTCATGTACTGGTCTTTATATATTGCACTTATTGTATTCTTATTTTAGATCATTCTTGTACATTCCTTTTTATGTAATAGAAGAAGAAGAAGATCATTCTTCCTTGCCTCAATCTGTGTGTGTGCTTCTCCTTGAGAGTGAGAGTGTGTGGGTGAGCTCTCTTCCTTATCTCCTTCCTTGTGACATGGTATTAGAGCCAGCATGGCTGTAGAGAGCTCGTGGAGAAGGAAACGGTGAAGAGTATGCAACAAGGCATGGAGAAAATGCGATTCACAAACGACCTCTGTTTGCTACGAAAATCGGCGTGAAGGTAGCAAACAGAGCCATCTTGACCTCCGTTTTGAGCCCACAAGGTGGGGCCCATAGAAAAACCAGGTCAGTTTCAGAAACTGTAACTTGTGTTGCGTTTGGCAACACTCATATATTCCAGATCCAGAATTTCAAGTGATTCCATGTACTGTTGATACACGAAAACTGTGTTTTTTTGAGATAAAACTGTCATGTCATAGTGCGACAATGTTCAAGCAAAAGTGCTTCTTGTAGTGTTCCGCAGTGTTGTGAATTGCTACAAAAATGATAAACGTAGGTGGAATGAATGAGCTTATGAGCGATAAGCTAGACAAGAACAACTTCCATGCTTGGAGATTCAGAATCACGAATTTCCTGATGGGAAAAGGCTACTGGAAGTACATCGAAGGAGAGAACGAAAATGCTCTGCATTTGCTAGAGAGGAATCAGAATGCAGACTAGTTAAGAGAATGTGAGGAATGGAATCAAGGAGCACAAAAGGTAATGTACTGGCTATCTGTTAGCATACAGGATAGCATGATTGGACACATACAAGATGCCAAGACTATGAAAGAGGCTTGGAACAATTTGGTCACATTATATGAGACCAATAATAAGGCACAAAAATTGCAACTCAAGAACGAGCTGCACACCTTGGAGAAAAAGAGCATGTCGGTAAGAATTGAAAATCAAAAGCATATGCGAGTCATTTGCATCTATTGGAGTGAATGTAGATGATGATGATAAGATGGAAGTATGCCTTCGTGGTTTAGGAGCTGCATATAAGCAGTTCAGAGCTTCTATACAGACCAGGGAAAATATTCCAAATTTTGCTGATCTAGTATCTATGCTGATTATTGAAGAAAAGAATCTTGGTGAGGATTCAAACTCCCAAGGAAAGTCCAGTTCTAAGAAGGTATTCTACTCTCGCAGAGGAAGAGGCAGAGGCACAGGTTTCGGAAGTGGAAGAGGAAACAGTAACCAAGACCAAGGTCAACAACAGAATCATGTAGGAGGAAGAGGACAATTTCGAGGTAGGGGGAGCCAAAGAGGTCACAAAAATTTCCAAAGAAATGATTCAGGTAATGATAGTAAAGGATGCTGGAATTGTGGTAAACCTGGACACTTTGAACGTGATTGCAGGTTGAAGAATCAAAATAATTGAAGGCAGCAAAACAACTATGCATCCACAAGTGCAGATATCATCTGAGAAGGGTTCATGGTTCAACATCACCTGATGAATACGATGTCTGCTGGTGTTTCAAAATCAAATGATAATGTCTAGCATGTTGATTCAGGTGCTTCAAATCACATGACCAGTCATGCAGAATGGTTTAGTACTTTGCAAAAATTGCGAGTTCCTAGATATGTTGAAACAGGTGATGACACATCACATCCTATTGAGCATACATGAAACATAGCACTATCTATGGAGGATGGAAAGGTAAAACATCTTGCTGATGTGCTGCATGTTCCAAATATAACAAAGAATCTAGTTCTGTTGGACAAATGGTTGACCAGCGATTACAAGTCACGCTCAATGTTGATGGATTATATGTAGAGGAGTACAAGCAAGATGGACGATTGGTTGCTAAAGGAAACAAAGTGGGTAGGATGTTCACCTTAAATGTGAAGATTCCTGAAATGAATGTAGCCATGTTTGCAAAAGATGCAGGAGTTATTGCTGATATAGAGATTTGGCACAAACGAATTGGACACACAAATCTGCAAAGGTTGAAACTGATGCAGTCTAAGGAGATCGTTCATGGACTACCAAATTTCAAGGTTTCAGAGATGCAAAAGGTATGTGCACCATGTCAATTTGGTAAACAGTCAAGATCATCATTTCCACATGACAAGCATGTTAGTGAGAATGTGCTAGAGATAGTACATATAGATGTTTGGGGTCCTGCAAAGACCACATCTATGGGCAGTTGCAGGTTTTATGTTACTTTCATTGATGACCATATATGCAAAGTATGGGTATATTTCATGAAAGAGAAGAGCGAGGTGTTCAATCACTTCCAGAATTTTAAAGCTATGGTGGAAAAGCAGATAGGAAAGTACATTCAGACATTAAGATATGATGGAGGAGGTGAATACATATCAAATGAGTTCATCAATTTTCTAGAAAATCATGGAATTCGGCGTCAATTTTCATGCAGGTACACAACACAACAGAATGGCATTGCTGAACGTAAAAATAGACATATTGCAGAAATAGCAAGAGCTTTGATGGCTGAAAAGAATATGCCTCGTTGTTATTGGGCAGAAGCTATGCATACAGCTGTATACATCATGAATAGAACTCCAACTGCTGTTGTACATCAAGTTACACCTAAAGAGAAGTTTACAGGTAAAAAGCCAAACTTATCACATATGAAAGTTTTTGGCTGTATTGCATATGTAGATGTTCCAGATGAGTTGAGGATGAAGCTTGATCTGAAAGCAGAAAAATGTGTCTTCATTGGATACTCCCTTGAGAAAAGGGGTACAAATGTTATGACCCACTCACACGACAGGTGAAGGTGAGCAGAGATGTGGTATTTGATGAAATGTCAAGCTTCTATGCAGATGCCAAAGAACGACTGAATCTTGAACCAAATGACAAAGAAAATGCTGAAAAATCAAGTGCAGAATCTCAAGTTTTGAGTGGACCGGATGAATCACCAAGCAATAGTTCCAACTCAAATCCATGGAGTGGAAGATTACATGGAAATTTCAGTCCAGCAAATTCATCAAATACATCCAAGAAAGGTAAAGAAAAGCTTTTTGCTGGTCATAAAACATGTGTAGGTTTTGAAGAACTTGATGGAGATTCAAGCGATTCAGAAAAGAGTCTTGATGAGGAACTTGGATTTCCATCTGTGAAGACTCCAGGAGTAAGAAGGGCACATGCAGATGATACAAGGAGAAGTGACCCAGGACCAAGAAGATCTGGGAGGATGCGGAATTCAGTGCAATGATTGACCTATGACAGTTATATGGCTCGTCATTGTGCCTACATGACAAAGGTAATACAAGATGCTGAACCTTCTTGCTTTGAAGATGCAATTGGAATTGCAGATTGGGAAAAAGCTATGGATGAGGAGGTGGATGCACTTTATGGAAATGATACATGGAAGCTGGTTCCATTGCCGCAAGGAAAGGAACCCATAGGCTGCAAATAGGTTTACAAGGTAAAGCATAATTTCTGATGGTAGCATAAGAAGATATAAAGCATGATTGGTAGCTAAAGGATATGCATAGACATATGGCATTGATTATGAGGAAACATTCAGTCCTGTAGCTAAAATGTCTACTGTCAGAACACTTGTTGCATTAGCTACAACAAAAGGATGGACTTTGCATTAGATGGATGTAAAGAATACTTTCCTACGTGGTGAGTTACAGGAAGAAGTATATATGGACCAACCACAAGGATATGAAGATTCAAAGCATCCGGAGTATGTTTGCAGGTTGCAAAAGACTTTGTATGGGCTGAAGCAAGCCCCTTGTGCATGGCATGCAAGGATTGCTGATTACTTAAACAACATTGGGTTTTCTATGTGTGATGCAGATCACTCACTATATGCAAGCAAGGCTGATGATGGCATCACTATTGTGGCTATTTATGTTGATGACCTGATTGTAGGTGGTGATAATGAAGGAAGCATCAAAGAGGTAAAGCAACTTCTTATGTAAGAATTCGACATGAAAGATCTTGGTGTGCGGTGCTATTTCTTGGGCATTGAGTTTATACATACAGAAACAGTTATATGGATGTCACAAAGGCAATATGCCTTGAATATGCTGCAAAAGTATGGTATGGCTGATTGTAAGCCAATTTCTATCCCATTAGATCAAAATTTGAAGTTGGATGCTACATCAAGTGAAGCATTGGAAAATGCTACTATGCATAGGAAAATTGTGGGAAGTCTCATATATCTCACAATTACAAGGCCTGACCTGAGCTATACTGTTGGACTTGAAAGTCAGTTTATGCAGGTTCCCAGGAGGCTACATTTGGATGCTCTGATGCGCACTCTACGTTATGTGAGTGCTACTTTGGATTATGCATTGTTTTATGAGGCTGGTGTAGATTTGCAGGTTTATGGATACACCGATGCAGATTGGGCTGGTAGTACTCTAGATAGAAGATCTACTAGTGGCTTTCTATTTTCACTTGGAGGTGCAGCTATTACATGGAGCAGTAAGAAACAACCCACTGTTGCTTTGTATAGAGGTGTTGCAGTGGCAGCATGTGAGGCATCATGGTTGGAGATGCTACTTGTAGATTTAGGTGTGGAAGTGCAAAAGCCAATCACTATCTATTGTGATAATCTTAGCAGCATACAGTTAGCATGGAACCTTGTTTTTCATGCCAGAACAAAACATATCGAGGTGCATTATCACTTCATCAGAGAGAAGGTATTAGAAGGTGATATTGATCTTGTTTATGTGAGAACAGATGAGCAGGTTGCTGATATTTTCACCAAAGCACTTGGAGCTGAGAAGTTGAAGAAGTTTCAGGAGATGCTCGGATTACAGGATATGGCATTGAGCTTGAGGGGGAGTGTTGAGATATCAAGCTCAACATGTGATGCTCCAGGATGACAAGTACCAGTTTTTTGTTTCTCTGACATGTATAGTGGTCACGCCGGTATATGTCAGGGATACTTCATTGAGCTTTATTAGATTTATCTACCGAGAGTGATGGCACATTTGTTTCTTGCCAGCTCACTCGTTCGCGGACATTAGGCACGGGTAGGGACTCGAGAAGCCGCTCTCTATTGTATGGGTGCTGGCTATGCATGTGGCCTTGTTGGGGGGGAGGAGGTTGAGCTCCTCTCTTGGGGTTCCAAAATCATCCTTTTTACTCCACCCTTAGTTCATTGACGCAAGCAAGCACCACAACACCATGATGAAGATGATGATGATGACTCCTTCGAATCTCCATCGCAAAGAAAATCTCCATGAAACAACCTTTCCCGAAGAAGGTCCCAAAAGCTCTAGATACCAATTATTAGACTTGCTTGAAAACTCTCTTGAAAATAAGACTTGTGAATGATGGTGTGCCACTCTCCTCCCATCCATTATATCCTCGTGCATTCAAAATAGTAATGCTCTAGCATGATCTAGTGCTGACATGTGGCCACCATGCAACACTCATCCCCATTATCATTGAATACTAGAAGTCGGGGGTGGGTATCGCTTCATTAGAGATGACTTAGCCACTTAGCACATTATTCTTGAAAAGGTTCATACTCGAGATAATGTTATAGATGCTTTTGCTAAGGCTCTACCACAAGATAGCTTTCCATACTATTATCACTTAATGGGGGTTACTTGATTCATGATCTTGCACAGTTACTTGTACACTGTGTGATATGGCCATCAAAAGGGAGGTAGAGTTTGTGTACTTACACGTCATGTATCTTTTATCATTATTTTTTTCCCATAGTTTACCTTTTCCATATTGGCCTTTAGTGCGATATTGTTACCATTAGTGTTTATGTGAAAGGCCAAATGGATACCAGAGACTCTTGTATATGTTTGTTTTAAAAAAATATTTAATGGACTATTCAACCACAAATTATTGAGAAAGTCAATTTGTGAAAAATGCATACAATGAACTTGTACTCTTTGTTCTCTAGTTTTTTGTGTTTCTCTTGAATATTTGCACATACAGATACAAAGAAGCATTGTGACACCATCCAAAAAGATAATTCACGCTATCAATGCATGTGCCTGAGCATCTCTGCCATCCTAATGAAGTTGCTCTATGGTAGGTGCAGTAGGTACCACAACACGAACAGGAATTTGAAGTTTGTCATCTTCACCACCATCTACATCACCTTCAATGACTATATTTGTAGGTGTAGTAGGCCGTTTTTCAACACCTTGCACAATATTCCATAGTCCTTTTGCTATCAATACATGAGGCATCATATATGCCCATAATGGGTAATAAGTACCATCCAATCTATCTTGAACATCCAACATGCTGAATACATCATTGCTTTCAACCGTGGCCACTTACTAAAATACCATGATATAGAAAAATGATTGTGTCTCGAAAAGTTGAACAAAACTACCATGTCAAGCTCTGCTAGACTTGTAGTAGACTTTGAGTTGCTTGTATTGGCGAACCAAAACCTATATATATATATATATATATATATATATAGTTGATATATTTAGGTAGTGATGTGTGTGAACACACTAGGACCGTCAGGGCACTTTTTTCCCTCTTTAGGAGGCTTTTTTCCCCCGCCTTGTATATACGCCTATTGCCCTAATGGGCTACTAATCTTTGTACATTCTCTAGTAATACATTCAGTATTGTGTTTTTGTGCTCCAAGCTTCTTCTTCTTCCTTGTGTTGTTCGCGTGCTTCCGCAGACATCTATCTCCAACAATTGGTATTAGAGCAGGTCGTTGCTTCATCTAGGGCGCCGTCGGCACTCCTCTGTTTGCAGTCTCAGATTCGCACGAAATTTGGTGAGCATACTCAGGGTGTTTCAGAGATCAAAACAGCTTGTTTCGATCTGAGCTCGTTTCGGCCTCCGAACGCACTATCACAGTGCTTGTGCGGGCTATCTCGTCTTTTTGTGCCAAAGGTATATACCAGTTTCTGTTCGCCAGTATAAGCGTCTCAAAGTCTGCTACAGGTCTAGCAGAATTCGTTGGGGCAGTTTTGTTCAACTTTTTGAGATACATTCAATTTTCTGTATCAAGGTATTTTAGTCACCGGCCATGGCTGAAAGCAGTGATGTATTCCGTATGTTGGCTATTGAGGATAAGTTGGATGGTACCAACTACCCATTATGGACTTATATGATGCGACATGTATTGGTTGCAAAAGGATTGTGGAACATTGTGCAGGGTGTTGAAAGACGTCCTGTTACACCTCTGACTACAGGTACTGCAAATACAGGTGTTGGAGCTGATGAAGATGGTGTCGAAGATGATATTTTGTAGATTCCTGTTCGTGCTGTTGTTTCTGCTGCACCTATTGCAGAGCAGATTCGTTGGGATGGCAGAGATGCCCAGGCACATTCATTGATAGCTTTGTCTGTCAAACGTGCCATTATTCCTTATATTCGCTCTTGGAGAAGAGCTAAGGATGCTTGGGATACACTTACCACATTGTACCAAGCTAGGAATGAGGCTCGTGTTGCTTACCTCCAAAAACAGTTGGAGAGTGAGCACATGAATGAAGGTGATTCTATGGACAGTTTCCTAACAAAGATCAAAGACTTGAAGGAACATTTGATTTCTGCTGATGAGGTTATACCAGATAGCTCACTTGTGCATACCGTTCTGAATGGTCTTCCTGATTCATATCAGAGTTTTGTTTCTACTCTTTGGTTGATGATGAAAGGCAATCTAAATGCCTTGTCATTTGAGGAGTTAGTCTCTGTTATGTTGCAGGAAGATCATTCCAGGCAAAACAGGTCCATTATGAGAGTTGCAGATCAAGCTTTCTTGGCTAGTTAGAAGGGCAAAGGAAAATGGAGCTCTTCAACTAGTAAGCAGATCTGCTAATTCTGCATATTCGAAGAAGGAAGATAAAGATGAGAAGAAATCTGAAAAGCAGAAATTGTTTTGTAAGTACTGTAAAGGGAATGATCATATCATAAAGATTGTCCAAAACTGGCTGCTAAAGAGGCAAAGAAGAAAGAGGCTGGAATGGTTGTTGCAGAGGCCTCTGCACCAAAAACAGAGTCTGCAAATCTTGTGCAGCAAGAAGAATGGACGTTTACTACTGTCTGCAGTTTTGACCCATCTTCTCATGATCAATGCATGTCTGCAGTAGACTCAGATGTTTGGTACTTTGACAGTGGGGCGACCAAACATATTACCTCGCAGTGTAGTTTCTTCTCTTCACTCGAGCCTGCCCCTACAGGGAATACTGTTACATGCGCCAACAACTCCTCTTATCCTATTATGGGAGTTGGTAAGATCATTTTGACTACTGCTGATGGTAGTTCTTTCACTTTGTCAGATGCTTTATTTGTGCCAGGGATCAAGAAGAATCTGTTATAAGTTTCTGCATTAGCCAAGATTGGCTTGGTTGTGAAATTTGTTGATGACAGATGTACAGTTCATGATCTATCAAATGGCGATGTTATTATTGCTTCTAGCATTATATGTCGTGGGCTGTATAAGCTCATAGATTATGAAAGATCTAAAAATGATTTGGCATGTGCAGTAAATGATTCTGAGGCTATGTCAGATGCAAAGCTTTGGCATGCACGCTTTGGTCATCTGAATTTTGCTAGTTTGCTACGCCTACAGAAATCTGAAATGGTGTCCTCTTTGCCCAAACTTGAGGCACCTGGAAAACATGTTTGTGAAGGCTGTATTTTAGGCAAAATGCAGCGTTCCTCCTTTCTAAGAGATGGTTCAGTTCGGGCTACACAGAAATTGCTGCTTGTACATAGTGATGTCTGTAGACACCCTCTTTTGGAAATTAGCTTTACTTCGTGACTTTCATTGATGATTTTTCCAGGCATGCATGGGTATATCCACTCAAAGTAAAGTCCGAAGTGTTCATGTGCTTTAAACAATTTTTGGTTTTGGCTGAAAATCTGTCAGCATGTAAAATTGGCACCCTCCGTTCTGATCGAGGGGGGGGAATATATGTCTTCTGATTTTAATGCATTTCTGGCTAAACGTGGGATAAAACACCAGTGTACAGTGTCGTATACACCTCAACAGAATGGAGTTGCTGAATGAAAGAACAGATCACTCATGGAGATGGCGAGGTGCATGGTCAAGAGTCAGGCTTTACCACATAGTTTCTGGCTTGAGGCTGTCATGTGTGTAGCATATGTACTGAACATGTGTCCCACTAAAGCGCTGCAGTCTATCACTCCATATGAGGCTTGGCATGACCGCAAGCCATCTATTGCTCATCTGCGTGTTTTTGGTTGTTTGGCATATGCACTAGTGCCTGAACAACATCGCAGAAAGTTGGATGATAAGGCAATAAAATGTATTTTTGTTGGGTACGGTTCTGAAAGTAAAGGCTATCGTCTGTATCATCCACAGACTAAACGCATTTTGGTTAGCCGTGATGTTGTCTTTATGGAAGATGCTATTCAGCCATTGCTTTCATGTACTAAGGAGACATCTGTTAGCTCCAAAGTCATGTATGATACTTTGATGCCTCTTTTGACAGGTGGACAGTCTAGTGGTGGTCCTAATGAGGCAACTTCTCAGCCTTTGTAGGTTTCATATGATGATGTAGATCATTCCATTTCTGATGCAGATTTACATGATGCACTTGTTGATGAGAGAGCTGATATTAAGCAGGCAAAAACTATGCCAAAATGGCTGGTGCAGACTTTGCGTGATAGCAAATTAGATGCACCTTTGTCATATCGTACTCGTTCAGGCTCTCATAGTGCCTCCTTTGCATCAGATTTCTATGCTATGGCTATGTCTAGTCTCTGTGATGAGAATGAGCATGTTTCTTTGATGAAGCACAGAATTCAGAAAATTGGATGGCTGTTATGCAATCTGAATATGATGCTATAATGAAGAATGGTACATGGTCTTCATGTGACTTGCCTCCTGGCAAGAAGGCCATTGGCACTAAGTGGGTATACAAGCTGAAGCGTAAACATGATGGTACAGTTGACAGGTATAAGGCTAGGCTTGTTGCAAAGGGTTATGCGCAGGAAAGAGGCATTGATTTTGATGAGACCTTTGCACCTACATGCCGTATGACTACTGTTCGGAGCATTTGTGCACTTGCAACCCATCATGGTTGGAATGTACATCAGTTGGACATTAAAACATCATTTTTGAATGGTGACTTGCATGAAGAAGTGTATGTTTTTCAGCCCCGTGGCTTTGTGCAGAAAGGGCATGAAAACCAGGTGTGCAGGTTAAAGAAGGCATTATATGGTTTAAAGCAAGCACCACATGCTTGGTATGAGAAGATACATGCCTATCTGGTTGCACATGGTTTTGAGAATAGTCAACTGAAAGCACCTTATATGTTAAGCGTGCTAATGATGTGCTTCTGATCATTGTTGTCTATGTTGACGACATGCTGCTCACTGGTCCTATTGAGAAGCATATTGCTGATTTTAAGGCTGATTTGCATGCCTCATTTGAGATGTCTGATTTGGGGCATTTGCATCACTATTTAGGCATTCAGTTTATGCAAGTTGATGGTGGAATGGCTTTGTGTCAAACGAAATATATTGACACATTATTGCAGCGTTTTGGCCTTGAAGACTGTAAGCCTATTGCCACTCCTATGGAGACAGGTTTATGATTGAGTCTTCATGGTGCTGGAGATGCATTTGATGATGTTCTCTATCAGCAGGCTGTTGGATGCTTGATTTACTTATGCATTACTCGGCCAGATATTCAGTTTGCTGTCTCACAGATGAGCAGGTTTATGCATTGCCCAGGAGTCACGCATTGGAAGGTGGTTAAGCGCATCTTTCGCTACTTGAGTGGTACTCGGTTACTTGGGTTGTTTTATCCCAAGGGGGGATCACTACCGCCACATTTGCATGCTTTTTCTGACTCAGATTGGGCTGGTTGCTATGACACTCGTGTGTCCACCAGTGGTTTTTGCTTCATGCTTGGTAGCTCATGTATATCTTGGTTGAGCAAGAAGCAGCCTACTGTGGCCACTTCCAGTTGTGAGGCTGAGTATAGGGCAGCTTTCATAACGACTGTTGAGTGTGTGTGGCTCAGACGGCTCATGGCTGATTGGGGTGTTGGCCAGTCTTTTGCCACCACCACATTCACTGACAGTCAGAGCGCATTGGCAGTTGCGAGGAACCCTGTGTTCCATGCTCGCACTAAGCACATTGAGGTGCATTATCATTATGTCAGGGAGAGGTTCTCTGCTGGGGAGATAAGCTTGGCATATGTGCCCACGCAGGAGAACATTGCAGACCTTCACGAAGGCTCTCCCTAGGGAGAACTTTGAAGCTTTCTGCAAAGCTTTGGGCTTACATCCTTTTGTGGAGTGATTTCCACATAGCTTGGCACTTCCTTATACATGAGTGCCAGCTCCTTGTTCACCGCATCACTCCCAGGGGGGATTTGTTGATATATTTAGGTAGTGATGTGTGTGAACACACTAGGACCGCCGGGGCACTTTTTTCCCTCTTTAGGAGGTTTTTTTCCCCCGGCTTGTATGTATGCCTATTGACCTAATGGGCTACTAATCTTTGTACATTCTCTAGTAATACATTTAGTATTGTGTGTTTGTGCTCCAAGCTTCTTCTTCTTCCTTGTGTTGTTCGCGTGCTTCCACAGACATCTATCTCCGACAAACACACACACACACACACACACATATATATATATATGTGTGTATGTGTGTGTGTATGTGTGTGTGTATGTATATGTATATGTATGCATGTATATATTTGGCATAAAAGGATGAAATTGCCTACACATGGATTGTAATAGTGCATTCAGAAGCCAAAACGAGCTCTGATTGTCATTTCGACACGACAAAGGGAAACAATTTTGAGCTGCTAATCGCCTTGAGTATGCTTAGCAATTTTTGTGTGATTTTGAGACTGTGACCGGAGGGGTCTTGACGATGCCTTAGATCAAGTTTTTACCTACTTTGATACCAATTGTTGGAGTTTGAGGTCTGTGGAAGCACGTGAACAACACAAGGAAGAAAAAGAAGAAGCTTGGAGCACAACACACAATATTGAATTACCAAGTGAATGTACAAGAATAAGTAAACCATTAGGGTTATAGGCATATATACAAGATAGGGGGGGGAAACCTCCTAAAGAGGGAAAAAAGTTCCTTGATGTCCTAAGTGTGTTCACACAAATCACTATCGAAGTATATCAACACTTTTGAGCAACTAGAAGATACCATTTGGATATATCTACACACATGTGCAGAGCTTTGAAGTTGGCTATTTGGCATCAACTACCCCTGTACAAACACTTGCAAGGATGATCAAGATCCACTTGAAGATGCAAGAGGAGTATATATCAACCATTTCTCCTACACATGGAAATTTTAAACTCTAAGATAAGTTTTCTCATGATTTTTCATGCATTTCCACTTTTATAATGCACTGTTTTGCATTTAGAATAAGCATAGCACATGGCATATGCATCATTTCTTTGTTCATATACTTGTTTAGCTCTTTGTTTTGTATGCAAATAGGATCGTAGTATTTTCTTTTGCAGGTATCAACAATAAGACATAAGAACATTCAATGTTCTTATCATTTGTATCCGTGCCACAAACATGAGGGTTTTTTTATACAAGGGCATGTAGTGCCCTTTGTTCATCTTGTATATATTGTGTGCCCACCAACACATTTGCTTGAAAGTGCATGTAGTGCACTTAGTAGTTTTTTTCCTGATTTTCATTTTCCTCCTGAAATGCTCTCAAATTTTTCAAAATTCTTGCATGCATAAACATAAAAGTATAAAAAGCATTCTAAAAGTGTTTTAGTTTGCCATTTTTTTATGCAAAGGCTTGTGAACTTGTTACTTTCCACTGCCACTATCTCACATTAGGTGTACATAAAACACATAAATTAAAAAAAAACATAAAGCCATGAAAACATAAAGAGAACTTCACTCTCTCTCAATCATGGATTCAAGACCTTCTTCACCACTTAGGAATGACATGCACATGGTTGATCACCCTTCAGATGCCATAGAGAGTGCTAGGATCTCATAGCTAGAGAGCACACTTCATGATATCTTGGAGCACGTATGTGGCTCCAAGAAAGGAGAAACAGTGCCAAAGAGTGACTTTCCAGGAATGAAGATAGATTCTCTAGGTGAGCATCAAACCCTAGAAGTTCCTCACAAGAGTGTTCTAGTAAGAGAAGCTTGATCGTAGCTTAAGGATCTTATGCTGCCAAGATATCACGGCTCTACTAGGGCATGGACTATTTATGCTATTAAGCAATGGCTCAGCAAGTGGGAGCAATGCTTCCATCTATGCCATATCGTGGATGGTAGGCATAAGATTCAACAAGCACCTTATAATATTATGGATGTTGCCCATAGTTGGTGGCATAAGATCGAACAAGATAAGAAAGAGCCCACTACATGGTTGTGATTTTGCAGGCCTCAAACTCCAACAATTGGTATCAGAGTAGGTCGCCACTTCATCTAGGGCGTCATCATCACCCCTCCAATCACAGTCTTAGAATCACACAAAATTTGGTGAGCATACTCAAGATGATTAGGAGATCAAAGCAGCTTCGCTATCTGGTGCCGAAATTGTGATGTGAGCTCGTTTCGACCTTCGAACGCACTATCACAACGCTTGTACATGCTATTTTGTTGGTTTTGATTTGCTAGTATAAGAGTCACAAAGTCCGCTACACATTTAGCAGAACTCATCAAGGTAATTTTGTTCATGTTTTTTAGATACTGTCATTTTTTTGCATCAAGGTATTTTAGTCAGTGGCCATGGCTGAAAGAAGTGATGCATTTTGTATGTTGCTGTTGAGGATAAGTTGGATGGTACGAATTACCCATTGTGGTCTTATATGATGCATCATGTATTGGTTGTGTAAGCCGCCGGATTGGCAATTGTAAAGTCTGACTCTTTTTATATTCCGCACGAACTGAAAGGTCGTTGCGTAGATGTTGTAACCTTTTTATAAATCAATGAAAAAAGACGCTTCGGTGACGACCAGAGGAGTCGCCAGACTGTTTGTCTGGTTGATGAAGTCTGTGTAGTTTCCGTGGTGTGTTTGAGAACTCTGAGTTATTTTTGTGGTTTTCTGTTTTGTTTGATTATCTGCACTTGTACGGTACAGATTGAGTTACTGTTCTTGTCTATGTTGTTTACAATAGTTTGTGCTTGGGTTAGCTCTTTAAGTTGGACAACGTAATTCTGGATTACGGTACTGAATAGTTCTGCGCTGTATGTTTAGAACACATCAATTGGAGTGTAATCGGTAGATTGTGAAAGAGTCTGATTACAGACAATAAGACTGTGAGAGTATAATCAAAGTCTTGATAAGTAAGTTGTATTGACAGAGATTTTTAATGTTAGATTATGGTCATGTGAGTGAGTTGATTTGGGAAAATCAAGTATAGGGCCTCTATTTAACAGACCCCTTCCACTCCCAAGAACCCGAATAGATGTTTAAACGCGTCTCTGATGGCAAGACCCACATTTAACAGTTGCAAAAGGACAATGGAATATTGTGCAGGTTGTTGAAAAATGTCCTATTACACCTGCAAATATAGGTATTGAAGTTGATGCAGATCGTGTCAAAGATGGTGATATTCTGCAGATTCCTGTTTGTGTTGCGGTTTCTGTTGTACCTACCACAAAGAAAATTTGTTGGGATGGCAGAGATGCTCAGGCACATGCATTGATAGCCTTGTCTGTCAAAGGTGCCATTATTCCTCACATTCGCTCTTGTAGAACAGCTAAGAATGCTTAGGATACACTTACCACATTATACCAGGCTAAGAATGAGGCTCATGTTGCTTACCTCTGAAAACATTTGGAAAGTGAGCATATGAATGAAGGTGATTCTATGGAAAAATTTTCTAACAAAGACCAAAGATTGGAAGGAACAGTTAATTTTTGTTCATGAAGTCTTGCTTGACAGTTCACTTGTGCACACTGTTCTGAATGGTCTTCTCGATTCATACCAGAGTTTTGCTTCTACTCTTTGTTTGATGATGAAAGGAAATCCAAATGCCTTAACATTTGAGGAGTTAGTCTTTGTTCCATTGCAAGAAGATCAATCTAGGTAGAACATGTCCATTATGCATGTTGCAAATCAAGCTTTCTTGGCTAGACAGAAGGGAAAAGGTAAATGGAGCTCTTCTATTAGTAAGCAAAAATCTACTAATTCTACACAATCAAAGAAGGATGACAAAGATGACAAGAAAATAGGATAGCAGAAATTGTTTTGCAAGTACTGTAAAGAAAATGATAATGTCATAAAGAATTGTCCAAAACTGGCTACAAAAGAGGCAAAGAAAAAAGAGGCTAGAATGGTTGTTGCAGAGGCCTCTACATCGAAAACAGAGTCTGCTAATCTAGTGTAGAATGAAGACGGGTTGTTTACTACCGTTTGCAGTTTTGACCCACCTTCTTTTGAATAGTGTATGTCTGCATTAGACTCAGATGTTTGGTACTTTGATAGTGGGGCAACTAAACATATTACCTCGCATCATATTTTCTTCCCTTCACTCAAGCCTACCCCTACAGGGAATAGAGTCACATGCACCAACAAGTCCTCTTATCCTATCATGGGAGTTGGTAAGATCATTCTGACTACTGTTGATGGTAGTTCTTTTACATTATCAGATGCTTTATTTATGCCAAGGATCAAGAAGAATCTGTTATTAGTTTTAACTTTAGCCAAGATTGGCTTGGTTGTGAAATTTGTTGATGATAGATGTATAGTTCATGATCTGTCAAATGACGATGTGATTATTGCTTTTAGCATTTTATATCGTGGGCTATATAAGCTCATAGACTACGAAAAATCTATGAATGATTCAACATGTGCAATACATGATTCTCAGGCTATGTCAGATGCAAAGCTTTGGCATGCATGCTTTGGTCATCTGAATTTTGCTAGTTGGGCAAAATGCAATGTTCCTCCTTTCCAAAAGATGGTTTAGTTTGAGCTACTCAGAAAGTGCAGCTTGTTCACATTGATGTATGTAATCCTATGTAAACACCCTCTTTTGGAAACTATCTTTACTTCATGACTTTCATTGATGATTTTTCCAGGCATGCATGGGTATATCCATTGAAAGCAAAGTCGAAAGTGTTTATGTGCTTCAAACACTTTTTGGTTTTGGCTGAAAATCTGTCAACATGTAAAATGCGCACCCTCCGTTCTTATCGAGGGGGGGAATATATGTCTTCTGACTTTAATGCATTTCTGGTTGAACATGGGATAAAACATCAGTGTACAGTGCCGTATACATCTCAATAGAATGGAGTTGGTAAATGGAAGAACATGTCACTCATGGAGATGGCAAAGTGTATGGTCAAGAGTGAGGCTTTACCACATAGTTTTTGACTTGAGACTGTCATGTGTGTAGCATATGTACTTAACAGGTGTCCCACTAAAGCATTGTAGTCTATCACTCCATATGAGGCATGGCATGGTCGTAATCCATCTGTTGCTCACTTGCACGTTTTTGGTTGTCTATCATATGCATTAGTGACTGAACAATAATGCAAGAAATTGGATGATTAAGCAGTGAAATGTATTTTTGTTGGGTACGGTTCTGAAAGCAAAGGCTATCATCTGTATCATCCACAGACTGAATGCACTCTGGTTAGCCGTGATGTTGTTTTTGTGGAAGATGCTATTCAACCATTACTTTCATGTACTAACGAGACATCAATTAGCTCCAAAGACATGTTTGATACTTTGTTGCCTCTTTTTATAGGTGGAGACTCTAGTGTTGATCCTAATGAGGCAATTTCTCAGCCTTTATAGGTTTCATGTGATGATGTAGATCATTTTCTCATGCAAATTTACATGATGCACTTGTTGATGATAGAGTTGATATTGAGGAGGTAAAAACTATGCCAAAATGGCTGGTGCAGACTTTGCATGACAGCAAATTAGATGCACCTCTGTCATATCGTACTCGTTTAGGGTCTCATAGTGCCTCTTTTGCATCAGATTGCTATGCTATGGCTGCCTCTAGTCTCTATGATGAGAATGAGCCTGTTTCGTTTGATGAAGCACAAGATTTTTAAAACTGGATGGTTGCTATGCAATCAGAATACGATGCTATCATGAAAATTGGTACATGGTCTTTATGTGACTTGCCTCCTAGCAAGAAGGCCATTGGCACCAAGTGGGTATACAAGTTGAAGCATAAGTCTGATTGAACTGTTGACAGGTGTAAGGCTAGGCTTGTTGCAAAGGGTTATGCATAGGAAAGAGGCATTGATTTTGATGAGAGCTTTGCACCTACATGCTGAATGACTACTGTTCATAGCATCTGTGCAATAGTAGCTCATCATGGTTGGAATGTACGTCAGTTGGACATTAAAACTACATTTATGAATGGTGACTTGCATGAAGAAGTGTATGTTTTTCAGCCTCGTGGCTTTGTGCAGAAAGGACATGAAAACAAAGTGTGCAGGTTGAAGAAGGCATTACATGGTTTAAAGCAAGCACCACGTGCTTGGTATGAAAAGATGCATGTCTATCTGATTGCACATGGTTTTGAGAACAGTCCAAATGAGAGAACCTTATATGTTAAGTGTGCAAATGATGTGCTTCTGATCATTGTTGTGTATCTTGATGACATGCTGCTCATTGGTCCTCATGAGAAACATATTGTTGATTTTAAGGTTGATGTACATGCCTCATTTGAGATGTCTGATTTGGGGCATTTGCATCATTATTTGGGCATTCGGTGTATGCAAGTTGATGGCGGAATAGCTTTGTGTCAAATGAAATATATTGACACATTATTGCAGCATTTTGGCCTTGAAGACTATAAACCTATTGCCACTCCTATGGAGACAGGTTTATGATTGAGTCTTCATGATGCTGGAGATGCATTGGATGCTATTCTCTATTAGCAGGTTGTTGGATGCTTGATTTACTTATGCATTACTTGACCATATATTTAGTTTGGTGTCTCACAAATGAGCAGATTTATGCATTGCCTAGGTGTCAAGCATTGGCACATGGTTAAGCACATCTTTCGCTACTGGAGTGGTACCCGACTACCTGGATTGTTTTATCCCGAGGGGGGATCACTACCGCCAGATTTACATGCTTTATCTAACTTTGACTGGGGTGGTTGCTATGACACTCATGTGTCCACTAGTGGCTTCTGCTTCATGCTTGGTAGCTCATGTACATCTTGGTTGAGCAAGAAAAAGCCTATTGTGGCCACTTCCAATTGTGAGGGTGGGTATAGGGAAGCTTTCATAGTGGTTGTTGAGTGTGTGTGGCTCAGATACCTTATGGCTGATTTGGGTGTTGGTCAACCTTCTTCCACCACCATCTTCATTGATAGTCAAAGCGCATTGATAGTTGTGAGGAACCCTGTGTTCCATGCTCGCACTAAGCACATTGAGGTGCATTATCATTATGTTAGGGAGAGGTTCTCTGCTGGAGAGATCAGCTTGGCATGTGTGCCCATGCAAGGGAACATTGCAGACCTACTCATGAAGGCTCTACCTAGGGAGAAGTTTGAAGCATTCCATAGAGCTTTGGGTTTACTTCCTTTTGTGGACTGATTCTACATTGCTTGGCATGTCCTTATACATGAGTGCCAACTCCTTGTTCACCGCATCAGGCCTAGGGGGGATTTGTTGATATATTTAGGTAGTGATGTGTGCGAACACACTAGGAATGCGAGGGCACTTTCATCCCTCTTTAGGAGTTTTTTTCCCTCGACTTGTATATACCCCTATTGCTCGATGTGTAACATATCTTTGTACATTCTAGTGGTAATACATTTAGTATTAGGTGGTGTGCTCCAAGCTTCTTCTTCTTCCTTGTGTTGTTCGTGTGCTTCCGCAGACCTCAAACTCCAACAACAATGTCATTATTGCTTCTAGAATTTTATGTCATGGGCTGTATAAGCTCATAGACTATGAAAAATCTATGAATGATTCAGCATGTGTAGTACATGATTCTCAAGTTTTGTCAGATGCAAAGCTTTGGCATGCATGCTTTGGTCATCTGAATTTTTCTAGTTTGCTATGCTTGTAGAAATCTGAAATGGTGTCCTCTCTGCCCAAACTAGAGGGACCAGTTAAACATGTCTCTGAAGGTTGTATTTTGGGAAAAATGTAGCGTTCCTCATTCCCAAAAAATGGTTCAGTTCGAGCTACTCAAAAATTGCAGCTTGTGCATAGTGATGTCTATGGTCCTATGTAGACACCCTCTTTTGGAAACTATCTTTACTTTGTGAATTTCATTGATGATTTTTCTAGGCAAGCATGGGTATATCCATTGAAAGCAAATTCTGAAGTGTTTATGTGCTTCAAATAGTTTTTGGTTTTGGCAGAAAATCTGAAACAACATGTAAAATGGGCACCCTCCTATTTGATCAAGAGAGGGAGTATATGTCTTCTGACTTTAATGCATTCTGGCTGAACATGTGTTAAAACATCAGCGTACAACGTTGTATACACCTCAACAGAATGGAGTTACTGAAAGGAAGAACATGTAACTCATGGAAATGGCAATGTGTATGGTCAAGAGTGAGGATTTACCACATAATTTCTGGCTTGAGGCTGTTATGTGTGCAGCATATGTACTTAACATGTATCCCACTAAAGCATTGCAGTCTATCACTCCATATGGGGCATGGCATGGTCGAAAGCCATCTGTTGCTCACTTGCATGTTTTTGGTTGTCTGACATATACATTAGTGCCTGAACAACAACACAGGAAATTGGATGATAAAGCAGTGAAATGTATTTTTGTTGGGTACAGTTCTGAAAGCAAAGGATATCATACGTATCATCCACATACTAAATGCATTCTGGTTAGCGGTGATGTTGTTTTTGTGGAGGATGCTATTCAGCCATTACATTCATGTACTAAGGAGACATCAATTAGCTCCAAAGACATGTATGACACTTTGTTGCCTCTTTTTATAGGTGGACACTCTAGCGCTTTTCCTAATGAGGCAACTTCTCAGTCCTTACAGGTTTCATCTCATGATGTAGATCATTCCATTTCTAATGTAGATTTAAATGATGCACTTGTTGATGAGAGAGCTGATATTGAGGAGGCAAAAACTATGCCAAAATGGTTAGTGCAGACTTTCCGTGACAACAAATTATTTGACTCTTTGTCATATCGTACTCGTTCTGGCTCTCATAGTACTTCTTTTGCATCAGATTGCTATGATATGGCTACCTCTAGTCTCTGCGATAAGAATA